>JANFAE010000090.1:0-298987 GCA_024613145.1 Pisolithus marmoratus
CAAAATCGACTGGAGCAGCCCATTCTGGGGCATGCACTGCTACGACTGTACCAGATTAGGACACATCGGCTGTGCCAACAGAAGAGGATCATGATGGACCAAACCTGGAACTGTGCTACCAAACCCAAGGCCTAGGCAGTACCATCATCATTGTTCCCCCACAAACCCCATGGTCAGATGATGGGGCCCCATCTAAAACCTCCCCCCCAACTTCACAGTCGAGCTCCCAACCTAAAATCGAGCCTTCTCCCCTATCCTTTACTCGCCTCTCCAGTGCTTTGGCCTTGAGAGGGGGGTAATGATATGCAGCATCATACCTTTTCCCTTCTTGGACTTGTTTCCTTTTCTCCTCTGTACATGTGACACGTCTGCCGATGCTTATGCAACTTATGTTCTCCCTTTCTCTCAGACATTTACTATATGCCATACCTTATATGGCCTCCCCTTTCCTCAATCAGACTTCTCTGATCGACATGACTCATGCTTATCTCTTCTATTTCTCCTGTGATGAGTCACTTCCCCTTTTTGGACACTATTTCATTTTACATGTCCTCGACATGTCTCCCCTCTTCCCTATTCCCCAAAGTGGGTACACAGGCTGTCCTCTTTATCTCTGACTTGACATGTCTTTGTTCTCACAAGTGTGTCCTCTATGCGACTCATCCAAAGATCGCCAAACAGTCAGAGGTAGTATATATACATCTAGGGACTCGCCTGTATTTCCCAACTTTTAGCTACCTTGCAACCAGGATAGCATCTTCTCAGAACTACTCTGTCAGAACTGCTTGCCCGGCCATAGAAGGGGTAAAACTATTAAGCCCTTGAGGTCAACCCTGGCAATACCGCAAGCACACTGACTGCTCCCCTAAGCCTCAGTGCCAACACTTGTCACTTTCGGCAGGTGAGGTATTCCAGTGTGTAACACTTCCCCCCTCATACTTCGCATTTTTGGCCTTTTTGTGTGCTTCCTTCACCAGCTGGTAAGCCAATACACCTTCATACAATGCTCTGGAGTGTACTGATCTATTTTCTGGCCATCTTGGGTCACCTTGACTCATTTTTCCTGCATGTTTTCAGTTTTTGGTTCGCATTTTGCTCTTTTGGGCCCCTTTCTTGCACATATCTTTGTCCAGGGTGCCTCAGTGAGTCCTCCCCTCCCCATCACTGGCTGTTCTCATTCTTTCATGCCTCACTTTCCCCTCTTTTGGGTGCTTTTTTTTGCATTTTGGACATTTTGGCTTGCATTCTTGGACATGGCAATTGTCCTGGGTGTCTTGGTAAGTCTTTCCTTGCCCATCATTGACTGCTATCACTCATTTCTATCTACATTGTTTCATTGCTGTTTGGCCTGTTTGGGGCATATTTTGTACTTTGTACTGGGTGCCTTGGATTGCTAGATTTTGGCACATATCTGTTTATACATAGACCTCCTGTGTGAGTCAATGTCTCCCCATGTACTGTTGAATATTGATCACTCTCAAATCTGATGCAGGGGGCTATCTTTGTTACCAGGACTATTGGTGACACCCTCTGTGTGTCCTTTGAAGGGACTTTGTATATCCTTTGGTGGGACTCTGTGTGTCCTTTGGTGGGACTCTGTGTGTCCTTTGGTGGGACTTAATTTGTGATCCTTTGGTGGGACCTTTGCCACAGGAGCAGGAGTGATCACTGTTGACCAAGGAAGGTCTCTTCTGCCATGTAAGTTGCTCACTGATAAGGCTATATACCACCCACACTACTGATCTCATCTAGCCATAATCTGCCCACCTTAACCCATTCAAACTTTTTGGGGCCTTTTTCTGTGCCTTTCTTTGAGATATCTTTGTCCTGCTTTGCCTTGGTGAGTCTCCCCCTTCCCATCACTGATTAGTCTCACTCATTATGCCATTTATCATGTTGTCCCCATTCTGTGGGGTGCTTTTATTTTGGCATCTATTAATACTCTCTTTCTGGCATTCCACAAGGTGCCCTCCATCCAACACCATTCAACAATGTAGGTCTTCTGATTTCTAGGAACCCTGCAGTAGTATGTACATATCTCTGATGATGCTTGCATTGCATATTATGGCTGTCAGGTCCACCCCCCCTACACCACACCATGTCCATAATGCTGCTCACCAGGCTGAGCATGATCAACCACATCCTCCTCCTTTCATTGTAAGTGGTGTCCATGTATGACACATACATATAAGTGAGATTCATTATACATGTCAGATCCATCCTCCTGTGCCTGTTCAACAACAACCTGGTATCCCAGATCATGGTTTCCAACTCATGCATCACCTCCCTCAAATACTGCCCTTCCCTCCCCAATATCAACAACCACCTGCTCTCCCTCCTGCACCACCTCAACACTTTGCTCAGCGTGTTGACTACACTGCTCAATTGTTGCAGAGGTTTAATAGTGACCATCAGAGGCATCGTCAGCAGAGGCATAACCAAAGAACCAGCAATCCTCCTGCACCTGCACCTGCACCTGCACCTCTTCAACCTGGCCCTTCTCATGCCCCCCCTCCCCCAAATTACCAAACATACCAGCAGGTCACCAACTTCCAACATGAGGCTGATCAGCAAAGACATCAGCAAGCTCAACAGATGCATGCTCAATATGTTCAGGCCATGCAAGTCCAGCAGCAGCAAGAGTGGCAACAACTTCAGTCTATCAGAGTGCAACAACAGGTTCAGCAGGAGCTGGAATGGCAGCACCTTCAATCCATTAGAGTACAGCAGCAGGAATGGCAGAGGAGAGAATGGCAACACCTGCAATTCATCAGGCTTCAACAACAGCAGCAGCAGCAGCAGGAGTGGCAACATCTTCATTCCACCAGGGTGCACCAGCAACAACAGCAAGGGAACCTTCAGCTGCAACAGCAGCAGCATCTACAAAGGGAGGTATTAGAACAACATCATCATTGGGTGGTGCAGCAACAGGCATTACATCTGCAGTTAGAGGAGAGACAGAATCAAGAGGACATGGAAATGGAGCAGGTCAGGCAAATGTCTCAGAGGTTTCTCTCAGAAGCCCTCAGTGAACATAGCCATCATTCAGCAGAGCAGTATGAGCAGGATCAAGAGAGACAAGCAGCTAGAAATCATCCTGATGATCTCCCTCCTTCCAACTCTTCCAGCCCTGGTCCTCCATCACCACCTCCCTCTCCCTCTCCCCCACCTCCTCCCCCCTCTCCAGGCTCCCCCTCTCCACCTCCACTCCCACCACTACATCATATACCTCCAGGTGGAAGGCCATATACTGAGCCTGTGCAGCCCCACTACCTTGGGCACATGAACATCCAATGCCCCAATTGCCATGCCTTGCATTTTCTCTCAGAGAAGCTGTCTAACTCCACTGCCCTGCACCCATGCTTTGGCATATGTTGTCTTCAAGGCCAGGTGGTCCTCCCTCCAATCCAGCAATGGCCACAAGTTCTCCAGAACCTATTTGATGACCCTCAAGACCATAGGGAATTTAAGAAAAATGTCCACCAGTACAATAATGCTTTGGCTTTTACTTCATTGGGAGTGGAAGTTGATAGGGAGACTGTACAAGGAGCTGGGCCTGCTTCTTTTTGTATCCATGGCACTCTACACCATGTCATGGGAGCCCTCATGCCACCTCAGGGTCTGCAACCTTCCTATGCCCAGCTCTATATCTATGACCCACAAGAGGCAACAGACAGATGTTTGCAGAGAAATCCTGACCTCCAAGGAGATATCTTGCTGGACTTGCACAACACCCTCAGGGAACACCATCCTTATGCTCCCATTTACCACCAGGCCTATGAGATCATGAGAGCCAAGCCCCCTGAGGAGCATACTGATATTTGCATGCATCTTCACTTGCAGCAGGGGGCTGATGGCAGGAGGTACAGTCTCCCAACTGTGGATGAGATTGCTGCCATTGTGCCTGGTGATGGTTCTGAGAATGTGAGGGCAGATAGGGACATCATATTATGTCTCCAGAGTGGTGGTCTATGTCACATCAGCAACCTCCATCCCTCTTACCTTCCACTCCACTATGTGCTGTTGTTCCCTGATGGACAGGAAGGGTGGCACCTTGATATTCCTTTGCAGGCAGCTGGTGGTCATCAAAACTGCTCCAAGAAGGTCACTCAGATGTTGTGGTATGCATATTGCTTGCACATTCATCCTCCTTGGGTGGAGCCAACCAATCTGTTTAAGGGTGGCAGACTCTTTCAGCAGTTGATCTGTGATGGGTGGGCTTCAATTGACCAGTGCAACCTCACCTGGGTGGCCAACAATCAGACCAGACTCAGAGCTGAGTTGTACAAGGGGTTGCAGGATCATCTGGCTCAAGATGCTGACCAAGACCTGGGTGGTGTTGGTCATGTCATCCTCCCCTCTACTCATAAAGGAGGTCCTCACTACATGAACCAGCTCCTTCAAGACTCCCTTGCCATCTGCAGGGAGTACAGAAAGCCTGACCTGTTTCTGACCATGACTGCCAATGGGAGTTGGCCAGAGATAACTGAGAATCTCTTCCCAGGTATGTGATCATTCTCTTGAGGATATAATTACATATCAGCTCACCATCATCTCCTAGGCCAGTCAACAGTGGATAGGCCTGATCTGGTCACCCATGTATTTCATGCCAAGCAACAGGCTCTGCTGAAGATGGTCAGGGATGGTTATTTTGGAGAGGTGGCTGGGTTTGTTTATACCATTGAGTATCAGAAGCATGGTCTCCCCCACATGCATCTGTTGGTCTTCTTGGAGGAGCACCACAAGATTCATACTGTGCAGCAGGTGGATGCCATCATCTCAGCACAGATTCCTGACTCCACTCTCCACCCCCAACTTCATGAGTGTGTGTCCAAGTACATGCTCCATGGTCCATGTTCTCCTCAGAGGTGTATAGAGAACAATGCCTGCAAGAAGTGCTTCCCCAAGGCCTTTGCTCCTCAGACTGTCATCAAGGAGGATGGCTATCCTGACTATGCTCGCCCTGACAATGGCAGGACTGTGCAGAAGTATCAGAACATCTTTGATAACAGTGCAGTGGTACCCCATCCAAGGGAGCTTTTGGTGAAGTTTGACTGCCACATCAACCTGGAGGTCTGTGGGTCCATCAAGGCAGTCAAGTATGTCCACAAATACATTTACAAGGGACCAGATATGGCCACTGTGCAGCAGGAGGGGCATGATGAAATTCGTTCTTATCTGGATGCAAGATACATCTCTTCCACCCAGGCATGTCATAACATCTTTGAGTTTCCCATGCACATGGAGTGGCCAGCAGTTTATCACCTTCCAGTTCATCTTCCTGGGGAACAGACTGTGGTATTTGATGCTGAGGATGACATCCAGAATGTGGTGGAGAATCCAAAGAATACCCAACTTATGGGCTGGTTTGAAGCCAACAGAGACCCTGTGCTCATTGCTGCTGGGGCTAATGATTGTCTCTACCAGGACTTCCCCAAGAAATTTGTGTGGGAGAAAAAGAGGGCTGTCTGGAAAGTGCGCCAGAGGTACAAGGCCATTGGTTGCATGTACTCTGTATATCCTTCAGCTGGAGAAAAGTTCTACTTGTGTCTGCTGCTCACTCAGGTCAAGGGTAAGTCAGCTTCCATGTCATACCATCTCAGAACTCACACCTCTCACAGGGGCAACATCCTTTGAACACCTTAGGACTGTGGATGGTCACCTTCATGGTTCCTTCAAAGATGCCTGTAGGGCACTTGGTCTGTTGCAGGATGATAGAGAGTGGTTGTTGTGTCTGCAGGATGCTGCTCACTTCAAGATGGGATTCCAATTGCATCAGCTGTTTGTGATCATTCTGGTGCATGGTGCTCCTCTTGACCCCAACCATCTGTGGGAGGCTTCCAGGGATCACCTGTGTGATGACCTACATCATCATCTCAGACATCACCTCCACATCCCTGAGCCAACCCAAGATCAGATCTATGATTATGGCCTTCACCTGATTGCTCAAGCTCTTCGCAGGCATGGAAGAAGCCTACAGGACTACCCAGAGATGCCTGGACCTCAGATGGACTGGGGTGGTCATGAAGGAAATCAGCTGATCAATGAACAGCTGGCACTGAATGTCCCAGAGCTACAGGACTTTGTGCAGAGGGGTCATGACACTCTCAATGTGGAGCAGAGGCATCTATATGAGGCAGTGCTGAACAGTGTCATGGGGGGACATGGGACCATGTTCTTCCTTCAGAGTGGTGGTGGTTGTGGCAAGACCTATGTGTCCAACCTGATTGCTGCTGCTGTGAGGTCAAGGGACAGGATTGTTCTCTGTGTTGCTTCTACAGGCATTGCTTCCCTTCTCCTCCCTGGTGGTCATACAGCACATTCTTGCTTCAGGATCCCTATCCCCTGTTATGAACAGAGTGTCTGCAACATCAAGAAGGATGACTTGAATCATGAACTGATTCAGAGGACCTCCCTGATCATCTGGGATGAGGCTGCCTCTCAACATCATCATGTGGTGGAATGTGTGGATAGGACTCTGAGAGACTTGATGGACAGGGATAGGCCATTTGGAGGGATCACTACACTACTTGGAGGGGACTTCAGGCAGACCCTGCCTGTGATCCAGCATGGTTCAAGAGAGCAGATTGTACCTGCTGCACTGACCCATTCCAACCTCTGGGCCCAGATGACTGTGCATTATCTGAACCAGAACATGTGTCTTGGACAGGATCCTGAATGTGATGAGTGGGCTCATCAACTGCTGCAGATAGGCACCACTGATGGAGAACTGGAGCTGCCTCAGCACATGCACTGTGGTGATGACATGGCCTCCCTGGTGAATGCCATCTACTCTGAGCTCCTTGGCCTCCAACCAAACCAACAACTTCCTGATGGCTATTTCCTGGATCATACCATCCTCACCTGTAGGAATGCCCAGGTTCATGAGATCAACTCAACCATTCTGGAGAGAGTGCATCCTCAGGAGAAGGTGACCTATACCAGTGCAGACTCTGTCACTGACCAGGAGTATGACTACATCCAGCCAGAGGTCCTGCACACTCTGTCCCCCTCTGGATTTCCCCTACACAAACTGGAGCTGAAGAAGGGAGCACCTCTGATGTTGTTGAGGAACTTGGATCCCATGCATGGTCTGTACAATGGTACCAGACTGAGACTGATGAGATGCACACCCAGAGTATTGGAGTGTCATGTGTTGAAAGAGAATGGAGTTAGAGAAGTGGTGCTGATCCCCAGAATTGCCCTTGATTCTGGACTTGATGATTCCCCTGTGCCTTTTCATAGAAGACAGTTCCCTGTGCACCTGGCCTATGCAAT
This sequence comes from Pisolithus marmoratus, assembly GCA_024613145.1. Classification (NCBI taxonomy): domain Eukaryota; kingdom Fungi; phylum Basidiomycota; class Agaricomycetes; order Boletales; family Pisolithaceae; genus Pisolithus; species Pisolithus marmoratus. The sequence continues at coordinate 7,279 of JANFAE010000090.1, forward strand.
GACCATCAACAAGTCACAAGGACAGTCAGTGAAGAATGTTGGGATTGACTTGCGTTCTCCTGTGTTCTCTCATGGACAGCTCTATGTTGCACTCTCATGTTGTACCCATCCCAGGAGGATCAAAGTTTTGTTTAAAGAGGGTCAGGAGGATACCAAGACAACCAATGTAGTTTGGCCTGAGGTATTTAGACATTTGCACATTTGATTTGTAATTGTATTTAGCACAATATGAATTACCAATACATATACATACACCATGCCCCACCTTTAGTGGGTAGGGATGAAACCTGTCTCTTGAAGCTGGGATGCAGCATGTCCTGGCAACTAGGATGCAGCATGTCCCAGCAACTAGGATGCAGCATGTCCCGGCAGGCTGCGAAGCAGCCGCGAGCCCGAAGGGCTCGTTCTTATATATTAACGGGCGTGGCCCCTGAGAACCCCCCTAGGCGCGTGCCTCCCCTCGTTCCCTTGCCTTTGTGGGGCGTCGCTCCTCAGATCTGGCCACGAGAATTGCCTTTTTGACACGTAAAAAACCATGTGGTTTTTGATCTCAGTCCGAGCCACTGAACCTTACTAATCTTTGGGTTTCAGGTAGCTAATAGGGCCATGTTCGTGGGAAATAGGGAGATAGACATCTTTTGATATCGATCAAGCTGCAAGTCGTCGTGAGTACCACTCTGGCGACGGGCTTCACACCGATCTTCCACTTGCCTTAAGCAGGCTGTACCGTGAAGGATAAAGAATCATAGCATACTTCCGCATGGCTCCTGGTCGTCGTATCAAAAAGTCGTTCGAGTCGCTCTCGCCAGCAAGTGGCATGGATTCTCATCGCATCAGCCAACGCGATGCAAGTGATTTAGTTCCTGTTGCAACCGAAGCTAGGGGTGCAGGTATGATTCTTTCTAGCCTCCGATAGATGAGCTCTTGATGTGGGGATACAGCACCTAGCAATCTGTCTGGCGATGCAGTGAGTCCAGTTCCAGCTCAGGTCGAAGCCAACCCCCAAGGTAAGTACTGTCGCATTTAGTAATTCCATGCTGTCTGACGTCGAGTCACAGCAACAACGTCTTCTGGATCTGCTTATCGCCTCGATTCTAAGGTGGCGAATGAATACCTGAAAAAGATAAAGCGCTTCCGGATTTTGGTCATGGGTAGAGCAAATGCGGGTAAAACCACCATCTTGCAAAGGGTCTGCAACTCTACGGATAAGCCAGAGATTTTTGACGGGAAGGGAAACAAGGTATGGACCTGTAGAGTCACTGATAGCCGTCTGACGACTTTTAGATCGAGAGGGACATCGTGCAGGGCACTCTGAAAGTACGCTTCTATGTTTGTAATGCCTGGAAATTCGTGTTGAAGCCGAGTGCATCCAGCGTGGTTATCATGATATCCAGCATGAGCTTGTGTTTCGGAGCAACCCAGGCTTCGTATTCCATGACTCCTGCGGGTTTGAAGCGGGCTCTGCACAGGAGTTTGACCAGATGAGGAACTTCGTGACTGAACGTGCTGTCACTACAAGAGTGAACGAGTGCATCCATGCTATCTGGTAAGGATTACATCGTGAGTGAATGCAGGCTAAAGCAACAGATTAATCTAGGTTTTGCATCCCCATGACTGACTGCCACAGGACAGTAACTGCTGCAGAGCAGAAATTCTTCAACGAGTGTGATACCCGACATGGTGAATACTATTGCTTAGAGATGGTTGTCATGTATAACTGCTGGCCTGCTTAGTTCCAGTGATAGTGTTGGTGACGAAGGGTGATGCCGTGTATGTTGAGGCAATACAGGAGCTTGAAGATGAAGGCTTCGAAATAAAGGAACTCCCAGAAATAGTGGTGGCAGAAAAGGAAGGAGAATTGAGGGACAAGTGCCTTGGACATGTAAAGCATGAGCTTGATAGGTGCAAGTTTCCACCTAAGGGATATGTAGCACTTCAGAGTGGGTATTGCCTTGCTTGAAGGCAACACTACTAAGAGCTACTGATTGGCAGGGATGGATCAACAGGATGCAGATTGCACTTTTTTGATGGAGTGCACAGCGAATGTGCTGAATGAGGAAGGTTTACAAAGGTTGCTTATATCAACACAGCAGTCAAGCATTGGGATATGTGTTAAGTTTGCTGTGAACGTGTAAGTAAGCAATTGCATGGTGGAACAGATACTGATGTTCTAAAGGACATTGAGGCACTACATGGAGTTGGCCTTTAAGGAGAACCTTCAGGTGGATGTGAAAATCCTTGAGGAGAATCTGTTGAGCTGGTTTCCAAATTGTGGGGTGAATAACTAAATGCTACTGCAATATGGGGCAAATAATTCATATCAACAGAGTGTGAGTAATTTTATGCCAAATTGGTCCCAATAACTGGGCTCACCTGCCATCTGCATGGTGGTGGCATGACAGTATGTGAGTGATTTGATGGCATGTTCAGCTGGATCCATGCTGAATGCCCTCACCTGCACACTCTTTCATGGTGGTGGCATGACAGTATGTGAGTGATTTGATGGCATGTTCAGCTGGATCTGTGCTGAATGCCCTCACCTGCACACTCTTCATGGTGGTGGCATGACAGTATGTGAGTGATTTGATGGCATGTTCAGCTGGATCCATGCTGAATGCCATCACCTGCACACTCTTCATGGTGGTGGCATGACAGGGAGTGAGTGATTTGATGGCATGTTCAGCTGGATCCATGCTGAATGCCCTCACCTGCACACTCTTCATGGTGGTGGCATGACAGCAAGTGAGTGATTTGATGGCATGTTCAGCTGGATCTGTGCTGAATGCCCTCACCTGCACACTCTTCATGGTGGTGGCATGACAGGGAGTGAGTGATTTGATGGCATGTTCAGCTGGATCTGTGCTGAATGCCCTCACCTGCACACTCTTCATGGTGGTGGCATGACAGCGAGTGAGTGATTTGATGGCATGTTCAGCTGGATCTGTGCTGAATGCCCTCACCTGCACACTCTTCATGGTGGTGGCATGACAGCCAGTGAGTGATTTGATGGCATGTTCAGCTGGATCTGTGCCGAATGCCCTCACCTGCACACTCTTCATGGTGGTGGCATGACAGTATGTGAGTGATTTGATGGCATGTTCAGCTGGATCCATGCTGAATGCCATCACCTGCACACTCTTCATGGTGGTGGCATGACAGGGAGTGAGTGATTTGATGGCATGTTCAGCTGGATCCATGCTGAATGCCCTCACCTGCACACTCTTCATGGTGGTGGCATGACAGCTTGTGAGTGATTTGATGGCATGTTCAGCTGGATCTGTGCTGAATGCCCTCACCTGCACACTCTTCATGGTGGTGGCATGACAGCAAGTGAGTGATTTGATGGCATGTTCAGCTGGATCTGTGCTGAATGCCCTCACCTGCACACTCTTCATGGTGGTGGCATGACAGGAAGTGAGTGATTTGATGGCATGTTCAGCTGGATCCATGCTGAATGCCCTCACCTGCACACTCTTCATGGTGGTGGCATGACAGTTTGTGAGTGATTTGATGGCATGTTCAGCTGGATCTGTGCTGAATGCCCTCACCTGCACACTCTTCATGGTGGTGGCATAACAGCGAGTGAGTGATTTGATGGCATGTTCAGCTGGATCTGTGCTGAATGCCCTCACCTGCACACTCTTCATGGTGGTGGCATGACAGGAAGTGAGTGATTTGATGGCATGTTCAGCTGGATCCATGCTGAATGCCCTCACCTGCACACTCTTCATGGTGGTGGCATGACAGTTTGTGAGTGATTTGATGGCGTGTTCAGCTGGATCTGTGCTGAATGCCCTCACCTGCACACTCTTTCATGGTGGTGGCATGACAGCCAGTGAGTAATTTGATGGCATGTTCAGCTGGATCTGTGCTGAATGCCCTCACCTGCACACTCTTCATGGTGGTGGCATGACAGGGAGTGAGTGATTTGATGGCATGTTCAGCTGGATCTGTGCTGAATGCCCTCACCTGCACACTCTTCATGGTGGAGGCATGACAGTATGTGAGTGATTTGATGGCATGTTCAGCTGGATCTGTGCTGAATGCCCTCACCTGCACACTCTTCATGGTGGTGGCATGACAGGAAGTGAGTGATTTGATGGCATGTTCAGCTGCATCTGTGCTGATCTTGGTGGTATGAAAGGATGTATGTGCATTCAGGGATGTAGTGGATATTTGCTGATTACCTTCACTTCCCCTCTCAATTGATTTTACTCATAGCTTGTATGTCATTCAGCTATGTTGCACTGGATGCCTGCTGATGTTGATGGCTTTCCTATGACACCTCATATAGCTGAATGTGAGTAAGTGCATGGCATTTTGGAGTATGTTCTGATTTCCATTGTGTATTGTGTCATTGGTGCCTGTTCTGTGACAGGAGGTTGGCATCCCCACATACACCATCACTGATTGGATATATTATTCACTCATGCTGTGACCATACTGTTTTCAATGCATTCCATTGACATTTTAGCTTGTAAGTGTTGGATTGCTATCTTCATAATCCAAGTCCAACATATTTAATCACAGCCAATCTTTGAAGTGAATGCTGACATCCCAATGCCACCCCTACCCCAAGATGTCAATTTATTGAGGAAGTCCCCAACTGTTCAATCAATAGCTGAACATGCAATTGGTAGGGGGTTTGTCATTGTCTGCACATGATTTACCTATTCTTTTAGGATGCTTACTTGTTGCTGAGTATTCGTATTTTTTAATGCAGCATAGGCAAAATGTGTGGAAGAAGGTTTTATCATTGTCTGTGGAGGAATACAAAATCTCCAATACACAGACCACTATTTCAAAAGCTGTCAAAGCAGTTTTTCATGCTTATGATGGTGATATGAATGGACTATGTGCAGCTATTGTCAAAGTTATCATGGAGAATTGCATGTGTGAGTGGATATTTTTTTCAGGGTTCCCCAAACATTTATTCTGAGACATTTTCAGCAAAAAAACTATTGATGGAGCCAGGAGACCAATAATGTTCATGGAGGGGCAGGTCATCAAGTTGTTGACTGTAGATATGCTGGATAACAGTGAAGCCAGAAATTAGCCTGAAACTCCTCATGGATAAAGATACTTTTCAGGTCTCTACCAGGTGACACTGGGGGCATTATCTAATGGTTTGACTCTAAACATAGTAGAATCTTCAAATTTAGCAGATACTCTTTTCATGAAATGTTCCTGAATAAAACATTGATCATCAATGGATAACATGATCTGATCTCACATGATGTACCTACATTGTCCCATATTAGATGGACAGACAAGGGTGACATTCAGCCAACATACATGGCCTGGCTACCAACCAGCCAAGGAATAAGAGGCCCCATATGATATAGAATGGCTGATGTTTCATAGGCCCATATTCCATGGCATGGCTGCATATTTACTGTCATGTATGTACCAACCAGCCAAGGAGTAATGGAACCCATGTCATATGGTGCAGCCAATGTTTCACAAGCCCATCTGCAATGGCATGGTTGTGTATTTGCTGTCTGGTATGTTCCAACCAGCCAAGGAAAAATGGAACTATATGATATGGCATGGCTGTGCATTCACTGTCAGGTATGTACCAGCCAGCCAAGGAAGAATAGAACCCATGTGATACAATGCAGCCAATAATTCACAGGCCCATATTCCACAGCATGGCAGCATATTCACTGGTACATACTATTTGCATAAGCCAGCCATTGGAATGTAATTACTTAGTAGTCAATTTGGTTTTAATATGGGTCAGTATGCAACCATGTGTAGAGTGCATGGTGTTGCAGTCCATGGTGTAGGTGTTGCAGTCTGTGGTGTAGGTGTTGCAGTGTGCAGTGTTGCAGTGCATGGTGTTGCAGTGTGCAGTGTTGCAGTGCATGGTGTTGCACTGTGTTGCATTGCTGAACCCTACCATGGCAGAAAAACCCTACTGCTCAGAAAAACCCTACCACTCAGAAAAACCCTACCACAGTAGAAAAACTTTATCATGGCATACAACATATAGTACAAAAAGGTACTACACAAGCTGATTGAATATATCTATTGTTGTGCAAGGTAATCAAGAACTACCTATATTTCTTCTTCTCATCCAATCAGCACACCAGGAAATGCTTAAATAATTATGAAGTTGTCCCTCATATAATATGTTAGACAATGCCAGTTGCCATCCACTGCATTGACACCATGTTGGAGTAGATGCCTGGAGAAGGCAACTACCATGCCAGGATCATATACCAATTCCACCCCCAGAGTTGGGATGGACATGATACAGCTACTGTGGTCCCCAACATTTGCAGTAATGTCATACCAATTTCCACTCAAAAGTGGGTCACAGTGGAGAGGGCATGCTCTGTTGGAAATTATGGAGATATTTGTAAAAGCTGTTGGCCACACCATGAGAGCCCTCTCCATGGCAGGATTGTTCAATGCAGTCTCCATCTTCAACTTCTCAATGCCTTGAATTCCTGCCTTGTAGAGCAGGGGATGAATGATGGAAAGCACACCAGATATCATGGCATTAGGGACTGCCATGGCTTGCAGCCATTCCATGCTAGCATCTGTGTTAAGATCTTTTGAAATATCTGGAGTATCAAACCACATCTAGAGACAATTTAATACATATTATCACAATTAGAGGGAGCTGACCTCATGCCCAAGCATATGCCTTGCCAGTGCAAATTCCAAACACCCTGCCATATGGGCATTAGATTGATTGAACCAGTCTGTATGCTGGCACCAAGTGTGGCCTGTAATGCTCATTTCCAATTGTTGTTGTAAGTATGGAATACAATGTAAAATGGTATTCTTCAAAGGTGAGCTGGGGTGTGGACACAGCATAGAAATACATACCTTGGTTGACTGTGATAAAGCATTAGGCAGATACCACAAGGCAATGATGTCATCCCACCCCAGAATGACTGTGGGGTGGTCAAGAACTCCAAGTGCATTAGGAGGATAAGTAATTAGAAACCAATCTTCCCACTCCAGGTCAAGCCCAGATTCACTCCTGGATACAGATTCCTCCAGCCTGACAAGATCAACATTGGATTGTACTGGATGCCAGTGAGGGCCTATAGAGGAACTGAATGAAATGCTCACTGGGGTTGTGATATGCATCAACCATGGTAGACACAATGGAACCTATACCAATGGTAGTGTTGGTATGCAGATCCAATGGAGTGGGTGTCCAGTGATATTCTTCTGGAAAGTCCTCAGAGCAAAACTGTTGCCTCATGTAGAGGGCAATGTGGTTGGAAAGCTGGTAGTCACTTGGCAGAGATGAAATGGACATGGTGTATAAGACAAGGGTATCTGGTAACTTACATTCACTTTTTGTATATATACTGTGGTACTTACTAGGAATAGGAACCTGGGCTTGTCTGCAGTCATCCAATATCTATATTTCATAATAATTCAAGACCTAATGACATTATCCCCTTATCACAGCTATGTTGGAAGGTTCCTTTGTGTGGTAGTGGGCATGTATCAATAGTTGCAAATTACACTTCAATGGGGAAGTAGGTAGGATCAATTGTCAGGATATATTAATGCTAAGTACTGCAGCATATATATAAAAGGTGAGTGTAAGTTGCCAGATATCCTTGTCTTATACACCATGTCTGTTCCTCTATTCCAAGTGACTACCAGCTTTCCAACCCCATTTCCCTCTACATGAGGCAATATATGTCCCAACAATTGATCCTACCTACTTCCCCATTGAAGTGTAATTTGCAACTATTGATACATGTCCACTACCACACAAAGGAACCTTCCAATGTAGCTGTGATAAGGGGATAATGTCATTAGGTCTTGAATTATTATGAAATATAGATATTGGATGACTGTGGACAAGCCCCAGTTCCTACCCACCAATTGATCCTACCTACTTCCCCATTGAAGTGTAATTTGCAACTATTGATATGTGTCCACCACCTCATAGATAGAGGAAACTTCCAACATAGCTGTGAAAAGGGGATAATGTCATTAGGTCTTGTATTATTATGAAATAGATATTGGATGACCATGGACAAGCCATTGAAGTGTAATTTGCAACTATTGGTATGTGTCCACCACCTCATAGATAGAGGAAACTTCAACATAGCTGTGAAAAGGGGATAATGTCATTAGGTCTTGCATTATTATGAAATAGATATGGGATGACCACAGACAAGCCCCCAATGTGTTATCAAGGAGGAATGCATTGAGTTTCCTGACCCTGCCATCCTAGAAATGTATTTGCTTCCTCTTACCTTGTGGTCAAGTGGTGGTCATCCCCCTGTCTCTATCATCACATCTTGTCAGCCTGATCTCATGTCCCTGGGAGCATTTTGTTCACAGCACCTCTGCTGGCCACCAGATATTGTCCACTCCAAATTGATGGATGCTTGGGCTGGTACAGCTATCCATGCACTTCTACAGGTGAGTCTCATGATTGTGCTAAATTTGCCTGCCCTATCTAATTGTCCATTGTACTACACATAGCTACCAGGCAATGTTGACAGGGAGGGCCTGCAACATGGCCTGTGGGTTGTGGGTTACTGTGACAAGTCATCACTGACATACAAAGCTCTGTGCCAAGTCAGCTGCTTGTGACACTGACAAATTGCAGTGATGCATTTTATGAAGTGGAGGTCCCAGAAATCATGTTGGAGTGTTCAAGGCCTGATTTGGTGGAGGATGGCCAGTCATTTGAGTCAGCAGCTAACCTTGCTGCACCATCTCCTGGAGCTGGTATCATTGACCTGACAGGTGGTGAGGATGTGTCATGTCTCGATGCTGGGGACATTGATTCCATGAGTGAGGGGTAGTCAGGCCTAGCACACATCTTGTAGCATTGTATCAGTGCATGAGTGACACACTTTCCTTCATCCCAGGCTACCTCAATTTACCAAAGATGATTTCAGTCTGCTTTTTCTGACCCCCAGCCAGCATACATTGCTGACATATTCCACTGACATAGAGAAGCTCCTGCCCATGCTCAGTGATGATGAACTCAGTAGAGAAGCACAGGTGAATGCTTCACTAACCTTCTGCATGCATGTATGAGCTACATCCACTACCTGCCATGTGTTGGAGGAGTTCCACAGCAACTGGAAAGTGCTTGAGTAGGTGGGATTGATGCAAAGTTCAACCAAGCCATTGTGAATGCTGGAAAGGTGTGTGGTACCCTTGCCACACAATCTACTGGTGGACTAGCTACTCATAAACTGACTGAATGCTGTGATGCTGGTGTATCCAGCAAAAATGACATGCTCAGTTTGTCCTATCTGAAGGAAACTATCAACATCACCACCAACAGCAAAGCACCCTCACTCTATGTGTACTTGGAGTCCAACATCACACGAGCTATGGTGTTAGCAAGGAACATGCAGCAAGAGCCTGCTGTCATGTCCCCTTGGACTGTCCCTGCCACAGTCAAGAATTGGAGTGATCCCAACCATACATCTGCCATTATCAAAGAGGATTCCATGTTTGTCAAATCCCCCCTTTGCTATCCCAGATGATGAAATCAAGTCAAAGCACCATTGTCAGTATGTCAGTCACCATGGCTTCTTTGGCTGGTGCTCAATCATGCTAGAATGATCTATCACAAACTTACCATGGCCTGTGTTGCCAGCCACATTGCTGGGAGCTCCAAGACAGAACTCTTTGTAATCTGGAGCAAGGACAGCTCAGAGAAATTCATTGCTTGTTGTGGTAGCCTTCTACTCTGATGCTCACTCACCAAAAGGACCATGAACTTAAATACCACAAACAGATCCAACCATGAAATCCTTGCACAAAATATGGCATCCCCAAGACATACCACATATTTTCCTCATGTCTTATTGCAAGGAGTTGTCAAATTTGATGGTGTGTATGTTAAGTACCATTGCCTGGCATTCCATATTGACCATTGCAAGCCTAGCAGCCTTGAACCAGCATGTGCTGTTGATGCAGATGGCCTAACTCCCCACTATATGCCTGTCAATTTGCACCATATCATTCAGAATGCAATTCAAGGCTTCCATATCAACCACTGCAAGCCTAGCAACCTTGAACCAGCATATGCTGTCAATGTAGACTGCCTTACTCCCCACTACATGCCTGACAACTTGCACTGTATCATTCCAAATGCCATTCAAGGCTTCCATATCAACCACCACAAGCCTAGTGACCTTGAACCAGCATACATTGTCAATGCAGTCCACCAACTCAGAGGGCAGCTCCTGGCTGTGCTTGGTGACAATGAACTCAGTAGGGAAACACAGGTGAATGCTTCACCAACCTTTCCCATCCAATGTATTTTTTCCAAAAGGAAGCTGACATCAAGGTTAGGGTGAAGCAAAACCCTTCAGTACATCCTAGGGGCCATGGTGAGGAAGCCTACTGGGCTGCCAGGATGCAGATTTTTCCCTTTCTGTCTGTCCATGAATGTTGCCATTGGTCACTCATGACCAAATAATTTCTTCCTAGTCCTCCCCAGTCCAGCACAGGGCATAGTCTGGCTGACCCTCCTTGACACCCCCAGTTCAAAGGGCAGCCATGGCTCCCTCCAACCTTGACACCAGCTTTCCTTTGGAAAAAATACATTGGATGGGAGGGGATTGGTTTATTCTTCATGTCATGAAGTGTCAGGCTGACCTCCATGGCATTTTCAGCTTTTCCAGTACTGATCAGTGTCAGGACCCCTTAGTCATTGGTAGATGAAACAGTGCTAAGATGACTCCTAGCAGCTTTTTTAAGGGATTGATGGTACTGGGCCTACACCCTACTCATGGTGGTGTGGTAAATGCCTGAATTTTCCAATATTTGCCTGAGAGACTAATCCTGATAAGCCAGACAAATGATTTCTTGAGTTGCAATGCAGAACAGGGAAAAATGCCACATTATTCAATGTTTGGCATTGTTTGCATGCTGACAAAACATTAAATTGATCATGTGATATATTATGTAAGCACTAGCAGGCATTACTGTCCAAACTACATGTTGTATGCTGTAGATTGCATCCACTGCACCAAAAGGTGCAAAACTGTTGCAATGCACTGGCCTCAGTAATCAGCCCATAAAGTCACAGCCACTGCACTCCTGAACTCATGAAGACCATCAATGGAAAGCCAGGACCAAGGGCTACAAATTTCTCCCCTACAACATTTGCACAGCCACACCCATTTCCTAGCTATACTCCACACAATCAAATTGTTGCAAACATTGCAACAGTTTTGTTCCTCACTGTAAGTGAATCCCTCATCATGCTTGTTTTTGTGTAAGTGCTGAAGCTTGATATGCCATCAGTCAAGGTGGGCATTGAGGCCAGTAGCTCCAGTAGAGGAAGCTTTCTGTGGGTGGAATGCATCATATTTTCATGAGAATGAGTATTACCCTACATACTGCATTGTCATCATCACCAGAATTTTCACTGGCCTTGTTGCTGGATTCATCAGAAGGAAGTTTCTCTACATGCTTCATATTGATGAATATCTTGGTAACACTGGGGTTGATGCTGAGAATTTTCCTGACCATCTCCTGGTAATTGACCTCATTGTCAACATCCATCATGTCACCAATGCATTGGCTACTAGAATATCAGTATATAGTCTAGCAATGAATGAATAAGTACCTTTTCACCTTTGGCAGCATGAATTTGAAGGGATAGCACTTCCTTTCAGAAACCTTGAATTGATCTTGACCATGCTTCTTGAGTAAACTCTGCAAAAATGAAAGGTAATTGTCATCCCTCAGTGGAAAAAGGAGTTCCTTCATCTTCATGGATTTCACTTCCTTTGCTGTGGAGACTTTGCCCTTCTGAGTCTTCTTCTTGAGGTTAGAGTAGACAGTTAGAGTGACTGTAACTGAGCATAGTGTCTCTGACTCAGGGGGTGGTGAAGACATGGTGTAGACATGGCAAAAGAAAGCTGACAAGTAATTACAACACTAGCAGTAGTTACCCATGCACTACAGGGTCAGGTGCTCACAGGGTCCTCACCTGGCTGTTCCCACCAACCAAAAATTCATGACATACTTTCCACATAGCTTTGAAAACAGCTGTAACCAGGCCTTGTAGTGCTTGTAGGACTCAAAGGTTTCATCCTTTGCCTTGAGTAGGTACAGATTTGTAAAGCAAGTGTAGTCATCAGTGTAGGACACAAAATATTGACTTTTGGCACTTGTTTTCACAGGGGATGGACCCCAGAGGTCTGTATGTACTTCATCACCAAGTTTATCCTTGCATGGGGGGTCTCAGATCTTCCCTATTGCTTTGTGGGTTGCCTTTGCATAGTCACAGGAGTCACAAGAGCTCATAGTTGCATGGGTGGGATCTAATGTGATGCCAGTGATAATTCCATCCTTTAACATTTGACAGATTGATTCAGGTGCAATATGTCCAAGTTGAACATGGATTTCTTGCATGGTAAGTGGCTTGTCATGCCTTGTGAGGCTGACAAATGGCCTTCTGGTGCATGGACAGTGTAGAGGCCTTTGCTGACAGGTATTTCCCCCAACAGTTTCTTCTTGGCATCGAAGATCTTGCAGCATGAGTCATGAAATAATGCAGCATCCAGCTTGCTGATTGAGATGAGGGTGAGACTCATTTTCAGTGCATACAGAACATCCTTCAAAAGGATTTGGGTGCAGTTCTTGCCATTTGGGAGAGTGATGAGCATATCCCCTTTGCCAGTGGCTTTGAAGGTTTGTTTATCTGCAGCTGTAATTGGTTTCAGAGTAATTCGACAGAAGTTTGTGAACTGGTCATGGTAGGATGACATGTGCCAAGAGGCACCAGAGTCATACAGCTCAATTTGATTTGCATTTTCTGAGCTTGTGTTGGCAAGTAGTACATAGCTACAATGTGTTGTGTATGCATCTCCACTGTTGTCATCAATAGTTGAACTAGGTGACTCCTCCTTGTCAATTTCTGAGAGTCATCCAGACTGCTCATCCCAATGGTTGTCAGCATCTGCAAGCCAGACACCATCAGGTTCATTGTCACTACTGGAGCTGTCCTTGGCAGTGGCTGCCCTCTCTTTGTGCTGCTTCCCCTTGCCATGCCTCTGGGGTTTGTGATGACCCTTCTTCTTCTTTCCATTGTTGCTTTGGTCATCTTTGCATTTGTCATCTTGTCCTCAGTAGGACATTCCTTTGACCTGTGTCCATGCCCACTGCACTTGTAGCAAGTGCCTTTAAAGGGTTTCCATTTTCCCTTTTGGCTTGTGCCTGCTGAGTATGCTGCATTGTCAGCTTCATTTGTTGGTTTCTTTCCTTTGGCAACTCTCCAGTCATAATCATCCTCAACAGTGCTCATGATTGTTTCTGGTGTCACAGGGACTTTAGATACTTTTGCAAGAGCCATGATTGCTGTGATCTGGGGATCATAGGATGAAGGGAGTGAGCTGATGATGATAGCTGTAAAGCTTTCTTCTGATGGTTCCTGGTTCATCAAAGTGAACTGTTTGCACATAGAACATATTTTGTTGAAGTGCTCATGCACATTGCTATGTTCTGAACAATGTAATGACTGGAGCTTGCAGAGGATTTTGACAGACATGATATGTGATTGTTCCTCAAAGAGCAATGACAAGTACTTGAACATTTCATGGGCAGTGTCTAGCTTCTTGACATGAGTGAATAGGCTGTCTGGGATGGTGCCAGATATCTGTTGCATGGTGACTGCATCACCAGGCTCCCATTTCTCCATGGGATTTTCATATTCCATCACTTCTTTCTTCTCTTCAGCAGTCTTGGAAGTCCACAAGTCACCTCGACCTTGCAACATCTTTGGGTCAACAGGCCTCTTCTTGGTACCATTTAGGTAACCAAGCAACCCTCATGCTTTGACTGAGAACTGCAGTCAGTCTTGATAATTTATCCAGTTTTTGCCATCCACAGCAAGTTTAGGAACACATAGGAAATTGTCTCCAAGCTTTGTAGAGAAGGACATTTTGATGTTTTGTACTTTTTCTGTTAGAGACTGGGGCTCATAACCTAAAGTAAGTATATGCCTCAGTGTTCATGGAGAATCACTGAGGTGTAAACACAATGTGCAAAAGAGAAAAGGTAATGTGATTATATAAGCACATCACACATGCTACAGAGCATGATGGTGGGTGAAAACATTCAACATACCCTTTTGAAGTTGAACATCAAATATATCCATTGCCCTTGGGTCATCAGTTCTCTTTGCAAAAGTGGCCTGCTCCTCTTGCTCCCATTGCTCTTGCAATTCATTAGGCAATGTGTCATTTAGGCTAGTAAAGGCCTCCTCCATGGCTACCTCACAGTTTGTGCTGCCTTGTACTTTTTCTGCAATGCACCCACTGTGGTGGGGTTAGTCCAACATGTAGCCTGGATGTAGTTGTTGGACTCATGCATTCTAATCATTTTGAGGAAGTTGCTATCATTCATCTGGAAGTCCAGGAGGTCCTGTCAATGAGGGGTGGCCATGCCCCAGGTGGAAGGTGAGATAACATTAAGGGTTGACCACAAGGTCTCCATAATTTTGCCATCCACATTCCCAGAACTGGGCATAAAATTGGGAGCATATCTTGTGAAACACTCTGTCTTGTGACCATGCACATGCCAGATACCAATTCCTGGCTGTATTTTAATTCCCTGTGGAATGGACAAGAAAGCATCTGTAGCAATTTGGTGACCCAGATTTTGACTGTATTGGCAATTAATGTCATAGAAATGTAGAACTCACTGGGAGGGTTTCATTTCATGATGGAGCACATGCACTAGTGCATAATCCATGTTTACTTGTCTAGCCACAGATTAGTAAATTTAATCTTGGAAAGCCATGGACTTACTGCTTGCCCTTTTGAAAATCAACCATCAAATGAGGGATGAAGCAACCATGTCTGGCACAGGCACACCCCCAATCCCTGTGGATGCAAGCTGTCCTCTATGATGGTTGGCCTGGCTGATTGCACAGTGGTTGTTACAGTTGGAATGCTTCCAGTAAATTAAGTAAAAGCATGATGGAAATGATATCCTTCATACCATGATCTTGTTTGTTCTTCCACCAAGATATGTCTTGTAATCCTGTGATGCAACCATGTATCCCTGTCCATCCATGAGCCAAGTCTCATTGCCTGCATCTTTTGGTGCATGTGTTCTGCCTTGAAATTACTGTCCATTACAATAACATGAGAATACTTCCAGCTGTTATTATAAGTACTTTGCTTGCAAAAAATGTTTGTATCACCCACTGAGATAACTCCACATCATCCATCTCTGGAATATTAATCCCAGGCTGAGGGCATGTGGGGCAAAACAACACAAGTCCACTGTGGTCTGGATTACAAGACCCTGGATAAGAGCCTTTCCATTTCAGTAACTTCAAATTCCTCCATGCCCTGGACACCCTGAGCAACTCTCTATATCTATCCTAGAATGGATGGATGTGTAGTTTCTTGTCCTGAAATACAATGGATTACTTACTGGGACAAGATGGGGGAAGGTGCTTGATGTCATTCTCTGGATTTTGCTGTAGTAGTTCATAGCAGAAGTACCACATTCCACATTGTCCTGCAAGAAGTCATCTAGCACATGAAATGTGAATGAGGTCTTGCAATCTCTCATTGTCACAGGAAATAAGCCTGCTCTGAGAAGCTGTAGCTGTGAGCCCTCAGCACCATCACAATTACAATACCAGACATCACAATAATGGACTCCATTGACATTTACTATGGTGAGGCAGCTGTGACCCTCTGGCCTGGCTAGATGTGGTGGGTGTCCAGCTGTGTCCATGTCTTCCCATTCATCTTCCATGCTAGGGGATATGTTACAACCTGGGTATCCACCATGGGGACATGGTTTTCCACCATGGCCAAGGTGCATGTTAAAGCCCACCTTCAAATATTGTAAACTACAAGTTGTCTCATTCATTGACATGACTCACCAATCTAAGAGAGTAGTCCTCAAAGAATGTTCCTGCCCACTTCTCTATCTTATGGAAGGGATTAACTGATGGACTTCTATGCAACACATGCTGCACAAGACTGGCCTGTAAGCACATTCTGTGCACCTAAACATGCCATCCCCCCCACACTTGATGCACACCCTGGGATTAGGTGGAGCTTCCATATCATGGAGCACAGATAGATATATCTCCCTGTATGGCACCCACTCTGCAAGGGATGTATCCTAGTAATCAAATAAGTTACTTCTAATGAAGGGTATAGTACATGTCTTACCTGCCCCCTTGGTAATCTCAAGGGATGGATGGGTCTATCATACATGTCAGAAAATGGTTGTTCTGGCTCATCTGGAATAAGTGACAGGTGCTCAGAATTTACACTGGCAGGACAAGTAGGAGACTGTTCAAGATTGCTACCAATCTGAACTCTCTTCTGATGAGAAGCATTAATCATTTTGTCCCTACACTGCCTCCCTGAGGTGACTGGTTTCCATGAAACATGGATGACAGGGGTTGAATGTGTGACCTTGAATGTTTTTGACTTACCCATGTCTACAGTTGTGAAGGTGCCTGCAGTGTTCAATGCTAAACCCTGATTGCCATGATTCACCTCAGTTCTGATATAGAAACATGACCATTGTTTTGGAACATTAATGAGGCACAATCATTTTTGTATCTATTACTGTAAGGACCACTAGCTATATATAGTACTATATTGCAAGTGTGCCAGCAGTGATGCACTGTGCTCCACAACTAAAAATTTATTTGGCTAACAGCAGAAGAGTGAATGGAGGGACATTTATGACATGAGAGTGGGAAATTTGTCTAAGTTCTGTCAAGAAGGGTGTAGCATTGGTACCCAAGGCTTCATAGTTCAACATTGTTACATTGTCACTCATGGCAGAATCTGGCTACAAAACCAGTAATGACAGCAGCAAAGAGCAGTCAGATCCACCCCTGGCAGGAGCAAAGGGGACTGCTCTACAAGATGATGAGATTGCTATTCTGCAGGATAATGTTCAAAACTGGATTGCAGGTGATGCAGCCAAAAGGAAAACCATCTTCAAAAATATAGGGGATGCTGTCCTTCAGCTAAGTCCCAATAAGAATCTCAAGAAACATCATTGGGATGCCAAAAAGAAGGTTGGTGGTCAGCAGAGTTACTAACTATAATATTGAAGGCACTCAAAACTTGACTTTTTAATCATAGCTGGAAACAGTCCCAGAAGAAGTTGGTGACATATGGCTGAAGGTGGAACATGCAGTCTGTTATTGCTCACCAGCAAAAAGAGAGAATACATGGTGTACTGGAATGCTCAGGGTACAAGCCAGGGACTTCCACATGGATTTCCAAGTATCAGTGGGCAGTGGCAAAGGTAATGAAAAGTATGTCTGCTGAGGAACTGGATCAAGCAAAGGAGACTGCAAACACTTGGAATAATACAAGGGCACCTGCAGAGGTTCAAAGCCAGTAAGTGAGGTCTTCTACTACCACACTATTTATCTTACCACAGTAAAGAGCTGTGGAAGCTAAGGGCAGACAGTATGCCCAGCAGTTTGTGGAAGAAATGTGGAAGCAATGTGGTGTGCGAGTGGTAGTGATGGCAGCTTGGTTGAGCATGGACAATGATGTATTGACTGCTTTGTGAGTGTTAATTGCCATTGATTCTATCCAAGCTAACATGTGAAGTCATGACTACAATGAGAAGATTGGTGATGGGAAGTTATTTGATAACTGGGGAAGAATGCAAGACCAGTGGGCCCAGTATGCTCAAGATGCATTTAGGCAAGAGGCTGATGACCCCCAGAACACTGATGGGAGAGCCCACAAGTACCCAAGGTCTGCAAGGGGCAAGGTAGAACTCATGATGTCCACATATGGAACTCCCAAAATCCCCCATATTCTCAACATGACTGTACAGGAGAAGATGGATGTTGTATGAGCATTTCTAGCCTTTTATTACCATACTTCCATTCCAATTTCCTTAAAGGTTGCAGGCTAATATTTCATTTATAGGGAAAGCATCTGGGCAGCCAAAGGCAGCTGTTCCATGGAGTGCAGTGTGCAATGAACTGACCACATTTACAGTGAGTGAAAAAATGTGTGCAATGTTTGGCTGATTTGTACTAAGTCCAGTGTAGTACCATGAGGCGTGGGAATCCTGCTTAGCCTTGGTGGGATGGATGGTAGCACTGACTCCTAGCTACAAAATGGTCCCAGGGTCATGTGATTTGGTGCAGTAGTCCCTGAGATATGTCAATTATAAAACAGGTACATCATTGCACACATTTATTCACTTTTGGTTTGGCAGTAGAATCTGGGGGAAATAAAGGAATAATTGTGGTTGTTTGGTCCTACAAACAAAGATACACACATAAACATTATGTCTCAGTTTGAATATGTTCACACACTTCTTTATTCCCAACCTTTACCACCATGAGATCTCTCTCTGCCACCCAAAGGAATACTATCCTGACTATGCTTGATTCTGGTCATTCTCCTGCTTCTATTGCCTCTAGTACTGGCCTACATCACTCCACCATATCTAGACTTCATTCCAAGGGGCATTCCAGCCTGCAAAAGTCCACTGGAGGTCGTCCATCCAAGCTCTCCCCTGCTAATGTCCACCATGCCATCCACCTCATCTCAACTCAGAAGGCAGAAAATGCTGTGCAGGTGACCAAAACCCTCACCAATATTATCAACCAACCCCTCCACCCAAATACTGTCCACCAGCACCTGAAAAAGACTGGTATGAAGGCTGTGGTAAAGCAAAAACGACCTATCCTCTCTGCCAAGCATCACAAGGCAAGGTTAGACTTTGCCTATGCCCACAAAGATTGGACTTTGGAGGACTGGAAGAGGGTGGTATGGTCTGATGAGACTAAAATTAATTGCCTGGGGTCAGATGGGTGCAAATGGGCATGGAAAAAGCCAGGGGAGAAGCTGAGTGATAGGCTAGTAGAGGGGACACTGAAGTTTGGAGGAGGTTCTCTGATGATGTGGGGCTGTATGACTTGGGAGGGTGTTGGATATGCTACCAAGATTGATGGTAGGATGGATGGGGACCTATACCTTCAAATTTTGAAGGATGAACTACAAGAGTCCCTTGAATATTATGGTCTCCATCCTCCTGACATCATCTTCCAGCAGGACAATGACCCCAAGCACACCTGCAAGCAGGTCAAGGAGTGGCTAGAAGAGCAGGATTTTAGGACCATGGTATGGCCTGCACAGTCCCCTGACCTTAACCCCATAGAACATGCCTGGGGTTACCTCAAGAGGAGGCTTGCAGAGTATGAGCACCCTCCCAAGGGGATATTGGAGTTGTGGGAGAGGACTCAGGTGGAATGGAACAATATACCAGCTGAGGAGTGTCAGAAGTTGATTGAGAGCATGCCTAGGAGGGTTGAGGCAGTGCTTAAAGCAAAAGGAGGCTATACCAAGTACTGATATCCCTTAGATACCCCTCACTTTTCAAAAGTGAATAAACATGTGCAATGATGTACCTGTTTTATAATTGACATATCTCAAGGACTACTGCACCAAATCACATGACCCTGGGACCATTTTGTAGCTGGGGGTCAGTGCTACCATCTATCTCACCAAGGCTAAGCAGGATTCCCATGCCTCATGGTGCTACACTGGACTTAGTACAAATCAGCCAAACATTGCACACATTTTTTCACTCACTGTATTTCCCCCCAGTACCTGCCTCCCAATTTTAAATTCAAGGAGCCTACATGACTGACCAGTCATGAATTAACCACACTTTTGGAGTGGTGGTGGGATAGACAGGTATGCAAGCCCCAGGATGTATTCCAGTTCAAAATGTGGGTACAATCTGATGGGTCCACCCATTGCCCAGTGGCAAGCAAGAATGTGGGTTCAAATAAAGCAGGTTCTTTGCAGCAGCCCATGCAGAAAAATACCAAAGGAAAAGGTACAAGCTCATTGCAATGAATGTCATACTGTAATTCATGCTTACAATAGGGAAGGCTAACAATGGGGATGACCATGATGAATGGGAGGATATAGACATAGACATGCTATGCACTGGAGGCATTATCTAATTTTTGAGTTGCAAACATTGAAAGAACATGAAGGAAACAGATACTATGTTACAAAGATTGAATGATTTTACCATGTTCTCTTTGTATTTTGAAACATAGTATCTGCTTTCTCAATGTCTTATTTACAAAACATTGGTTTTTGTCCCCAGTGATGTACATCAGCAAATTGACAAATTACTAACCGAGCCTTTTTTGTACCTTTTTACCTTTTATTCACCTTCTTTTAAGTGGATTGCCTTTCTGCCTTTATTTTTGACTCATGAAGGCCTCCACCTTCAACTTACTGTACCCCACTACTTTTTTGCTTTAAGGTATGCACAGAAAACATGATAATGACAGGTGTTATGTCTGCCAGAAAAAGTCCAATTAGGAAAAAAAGTACCACAAGGCATGAAAAAGTCAAAAAAGGCTTGGTTAGTAAACTGTCAATTTGCTGATGTAAGTGATCACACTGACACTGATGATCTGGTAGACAATGGATGGATTAGCAGTGACACTGCAGGAAGTCATTCAAATGGGGAGGGTAAGTCTTTGGATCTGTAATGTAGCTGATTGAATGGAGTTAATCTTGTTCAGGACCATCGACACAGCCTAGGACACATTCCAAGTCCAGGTTAGACAGCTGGAGGGATGGTGATTCTACTGCAGGCAAACCCTTGGGTAAGGCATTTCTTGAACATATGAATAACCTTGATACAAGATTTGC
Organism: Pisolithus marmoratus; assembly: GCA_024613145.1. Lineage (NCBI taxonomy): Eukaryota > Fungi > Basidiomycota > Agaricomycetes > Boletales > Pisolithaceae > Pisolithus > Pisolithus marmoratus. Next base: position 27,948 of record JANFAE010000090.1, read on the forward strand.
ATAGGTAAAATGATGGATGGGATGGACTCTAATCTGGGGCATGCCTATAAGTCACTGAAAATTGGTCCTCCAAAGGGACAGAAGCCATTGCCAAATACCAATTCCTTAAGAATTGAAAACAAGGCCTCAGGTACCCAAATTGATGGAGCAAAGTGTGGGCCAAAGGATGAAACCACATGTAAGTAGCTCATCCATCATCTAGGTCTCCAAGTGCACATTGTTGAAAACAGTTGGGAGCTGGTAGCAGTGTAGGGAATTAGATCAAGAGACTGGGGAAAAGTGAGAAAAGAAGGGATGTAAGTCTCATTTTGTCCTTGAAGGGGATTCTCAAAACCCAGACAGCTCAGGTACTAAGTTGGTGACTGCAAATGAGCACTAGACTTAAAATTTTACACTGAGAGAAGCCATTGAATGAATATATGCAGCAGAAGCACAGACACTCAAGCTCTGCCCCAGACTTGGGCTACTTGCTCTACAAGGAATGCACAGTAAAAGGGTTCCACTCTCATGTGACTCTCATGCCCAAACACCTTGTGTGCTTAGTCATCATGTTGCCCACCACACTCCTAAGTCCCCTCTTCACCTCACTCCTCTCAACCCTTGAAACCTCTCTCTCAACCCTCAAAACCTCCCCCTCAACCCTCAAAACCTCTCCCTCGACCCCCAACACCTCTCCAACCCATTCTTCTCTCAATTCTCCTAGTAGGGGGCTTGCCACACCTACATCTGATGGGGGCTTTAGATTGTGACCATCCTTGGTCATCACCCTTTGCCTCCTCTCAAAACCCAAAGACCACAAACCCCTCCCAATATGCCCAATCTGACAACCAAGCAGCCCATGAAGGGCACGAAGCCTCTGCATCCCCTTGTCTCAGAGTTGGACAGCCCTTGAACCATCCTCAATATGCTCAACACAATCCTGAGGCTGCTGCCCTCATGGGGCACAACACTAAGAAGAAGAGGGGGGAATTGATGAGTCCTTGACCCCCCTTGAGTACCTGGGGAAGTAGTTAGCACATGAGATAGAGTAGACAACTTAGGAAAAATATATTTAGCCCCTCAGCACTGGCTTGCCTGCTAAGCCTTGAACTCTCCCTTGCTGACTTGGCTACTGAGTGCCATGGCTTTGATCTGTAACCTGCACACTTCCAAGGAGATGAGACTGGCATCTGCTGTCATCACAAGACATCTCAAGGGCTGATTGAGCCTGGACCATCTCTGGAGGCATGCTCCTCAACAGCTCTCATCCCTGTAACATGTAATCAGCTCTTCATGCTAGATAGGAACTTAACCAAGGAAGAGTATTTCAAAGCAAGGGAGTAACCACAGGGAATGTCCCCACTCATAACCATCATAAAGAGCTCCCTTGAGAGCTGGGTTTCATGAGGCAGACTACACCATACAGTGACTCAAAAAACCCTTTCAATGTTTTGCTGTTTTGCATTGATGATGATGCCAAAACTCAGGGAAATTATAAGAAATCTTGAAAATATTCATCCAGATAGCCCTCAGTATGGCTTCAGAAGGGTACCTTACTCAAGTTGTTTGGCTTTGTTTTGGTTGAGATATTGCATGTTTAATCAGGACTACTCATTGAAAGGGTTTTTTTGCCAATGAAATGGCAGCATATTCATGGCAATTGGACAGCATAATTTATGGTTTGGAGCCTGAATTTTTGGTGGTCATGCATGCTAGTGAGTACATAATATATCACATGATCAATTTGATGGTTTGTCAGCATGTAAACAAGGCCAACCATTGAACTTGAGCCATTGATCCTCTATCCTGTACCATCACTCAATCAGGACTATTCTCTCAGGGAAATGTGAGCAAATTATGGTGGTAATGGCATTACCATGAGTAGGATGTATGCCCAGCACCATTGGTCTCTTAAAATAGTTGCTGAAATTCATTCCTGTACCATTTCTGCTACCAATACCTGAGGGGTCCTGACAGTAATCAGTATTGGGAAAGGTGAAAATGTCATGGAAGTCATTCTGGCACTTCAGGACATGAAGAATGAACTAATCCCCTCTCAAATGGTGCATTTCCTTGTGAGACAAGCTGGTATCAAGGTTGGGGAAATAAAGTCCTTCTTTACTTTCCAGGGGTTCTGGGTGGAATCATCTATTGGGCTACCAGGGTGCAAATTTTTTCCCTCCCATCTGTCCTTAGGTATTGCCATGGGTCACCTATGACCAAATAATCCTTTCCTGGTCATCCATAGTTCAGTACAGCACACAGTCTGGCTGACCCTCCTTGGCTCCAGGTGTGCAGAGGAGGACGTTGCTTCACCCCAACCTTGATACCAGCTTTTCTTGCATAGAAATGCACCATTTGAGAGGGGATTAGTTCATTCTTCATGTCCTGAAGTGCCAGAATGACTTCCATGACATTTTCACCTTTCCCAATACTGATTACTGTCAGGACCCCTCAGGTATTGGTAGCAGAAATGGTACAGGAATGAATTTCAGCAACTATTTTAAGAGACCAATGGTGCTGGGCATACATCCTACTCATGGTAATTCCATTACCACCATAATTTGCTCACATTTCCCTGAGAGAATAGTCCTGATTGAGTGATGGTACAGGATAGAGGATCAATGGCTCAAGTTCAATGGTTGGCCTTGTTTACATGCTGACAAACCATCAAATTGATCATGTGATATATTATGTACTCACTAGCATGCATGACCACCAAAAATTCAGGCTCCAAACCATAAATTATGCTGTCCAATTGCCATGAATATGCTGCCATTTCATTGGCAAAAAAACCCTTTCAATGAGTAGTCCTGATTAAACATGCAATATCTCAACCAAAACAAAGCCAAACAACTTGAGTAAGGTACCCTTCTGAAGTTATGACTGAGGGCTATCTGGATGAATATTTTCAAGATTTCTTATAATTTCCCTGAGTTTTGGCATCACCATCAATGCAAAACAGCAAAACATTGAAAGGGTTTTTTGAGTCACTGTATAGGCTCGAAGCTCCCCTTTGAAGGTTTGCATTCCTGTAATGAGTCATCAGTTCATAGCATAGAGCAGATAGAAAATGAAACAAAAGAAATAGTTTCTATACAAGGCTTGGTCGAGCTGCTCAAAGGTCTTGTTGTGCACACTTGCAACTTGACATGTCATTGTTTGCATATTCCCAATTTGGGGAACTATTGTTGATCTTTGTCACTTCCCTTCCCATGCTCTTGCTGCCCCTCCCTCGCTTTGCACCTCTTCCCAATGACTGGAAAAGCCAGGTTTGCCCCCCTCAGAGGACTCTGACCACATGCTGACCATCCTTTGCCAGCTCATCTTGATGGTAGGGTGCTCCTCTGAGAGCCAGGAGACACTGGATGGGCTAGAGGTGTGTCATCAGAGCCATCACCTGTCCCCACCTCTGCTGATGTCCTTTGTGGACTTCCCTTCATGCTGTTGTTGAGCCCCTGCATGTCACCCCCTCATCACCAGCCCTTGCTCCTCTTGTGCACCAACACCCTCAGCACCATACTCACTCCCTCCCCAGCTGTGAATGTGAGTTCCCATTGGCATGTCTGACCTTCCAGCTGATGACATGCTCATGCCAGGTGCTTCATCTCCCTCAGCTTCCCCTCCTCCTTCAAACCCCCTTCCTTGATACTTGAACAAGTTGCTTCATCTGTCATCTCACCCCCCTCATACACCCTCGCCTCACTTGTCCATCCACCTTGCCATCTTGTCTCTGTTCCAAGAAGGTCCTTGGTAAGCACAGAGCTCGTTACTGAGCTCACATTGTAGGTACATTGCCTCATGCTCATCTCCTCTTGTCACAAAGTTTGACAGCTTTGATATATACATCCTGTAACTTGTTATCAGTGCAGAATATACTCTGTCCCCCTGGCGAATCAAACAACTAAGCTCAGGTCTGATTTATTTACTTTAAACTGTGAGCTCACATCTTGAACCTTCCAACCCTTGTGCATCATTGCACAATGACATACACAGCCAATTATTGAGGTATGATTTAAACATGCTCACCTGGGCCTTTCTCTTTTCTATTCCTTGTGTTATCAAACAACTTCCTCTCAATGCAATCCCTCAGCAAGTGCAGTCTTATAAGCCTGTTCAAGCCACTCAACTGGCCCTCAACCTTCAGGCTATGAGCCTGCCAGGGTCCCAATTGAAGGTGTCACCTCATTCCCTCCTTGACCACTTGTCCATCTCCCCTTTGAGGAGTTGCACTGGTAATTGTAAATGGTCAGTCATCATTTCTCCTACCGTTTTTCTTTCCTTTCTCATTGCCACTGGCTTCTCTCTAGTGACTGGGTGTGCTCTCTCAGCTACAAACTCATACTTGAGAATGTGGGTGATCAGGCTGCTCTCCTGCACAACATCAGTCAGTGACTCAACCACAAACAAGCACAAAGGTAAACTCGAGGACTTGGTGTCCTCCTCATGAATATCTAGGGGGCTCATGTCACCTCCCCTTTCTCTCTCACTTGTGTCTCATTGATTGACCCTGACTCAATCTCTCTCATTCCAGTCCTTCCACTCTCGTAATGTGCTCTCTGCCTTTGAGCTCATAATTTCCATGCCTCAATCTCCTGTCATGGCTTGCTCTTCACTTGAATCTTGCTCTTTGAACCTTGACACTTCTGATAACATCCTCGATGCCAACTCCTCATCTTCTCCTCACTTCTCCATCTTGCTCAACACCTGCACTTCAACCCTCAAAACTCTTGATAACACCCTCAATGCCAGTTCCTCACCTTCTCCTTGCTTCTCTATCCTGACACTGCCTTCTTTGTTGACAGGAAGCTGTACTGCCTCCACTATCTCTTCCTTCGAAGTGACTACCTGTGACCTGCTGTCCAAAATCCCCTCAATTGTTACGTGGCTTGTGGGCTCCACCTCTATGAATGAGAGTGGCATTGATGAGCCTTGATAACTCTGGGCTCTTGTCACCTTGAACTCCACACTTGATACCTGTGCACTTGATGCTTCTTCTTCAACCACAGTGAAGCTATACTCTGGCTTGCTTCCATCATCTGTTGAAGTCTCCTTGACCTGGGCTGTCAACACTGCTGGCACTGATGCCAAGCCTGACTCTCAAATGTCCATCATGAACTGGTGAGTACCCTTATCCTGGTAGGATGACATCCTCTGCACCTTGACCTTGACCCATACCTGCAGCTGCTTCTGAGCCAGATCCTGCCATACCCTGGTCACTGGCTCACTTCTTGAGGGCTGCACCTCTCTTGTCCTCATAGCCCTGCTCCTTGCTGTCTCAAACTGATCCCTAATGAGGAATTTCAGCTCATCCACCACATATCTCAAAGGCCAGGGATCATCATGTGAGCATATACCATAATGAAGCTTCAGGTTCATCAATACCTCTCACTTCAACTCCAGATCAAGGCCTTTGAGGATGTAACTGTCATAGTTGACTGGGGCAATCTTGCCCTTCGAGTAGAGGTACTGAGCAATCACTTTGTACCCACAGAGGTACTTGCTGAGATCCTCCTCCATCTCAAAATCCCTCTTCCTCTGTGCCCTTATGAGGTCATACAGGTCCTCCCTGACAAACTCCTCCAGTTTTGAGGCACCAGGGTACAGGCCTACTATCTTCATGATGAAGTCATTCCACTCTGTTATCCTCCATCCTAGGATGTTACTCCACATGGATGCAGTGTCTTCATCTAGGTACCAGTACATCCACTTGATCCACTGCTTCTTGCTTCTGCACCCTGCTAACCAGCATAGATACTGGATCTCATTCAGGTATGTTATGAGGTTTCATGCTTTACCAGAGAACTTTGGCACCTTGCTTGACCTTTGACTAGGCATCCCATTGAGTGGCTCTGGCATGTGAGAGTCTGTGGCTCCTTGACCTAACATCTTGAGGACTGCTTTCCCCTCTGACCTGTGATATGACTCTGTCTCTCCATAATACTGCTCCCCTCTCTCATCCCTGTGCTCTTGCAAGTATGACCTTCTATCTTGCTCATCCCTCATTCCTAACATCCCTCTCTCCCTGCTCCTTGATCTGGTAGATTCAGGGAAGTATTCACATGTTGCACCCTGCCCATATGAAGGTCTACCATAAGAACGAGACTCTGCATGAGGGTAATAGCACAAATTGAGAAGATGATGATGATGGTTTCAAGATGGGGACCTTCTGGTTGAATGAGGAGGGGAGTAATCTTGAGACTGCTGCACTGAACATGAATATGAGCTTCCCTGCATGTGTCTTCTAGAACAAGACTGAGAGCATGTGACAGGGTGGTTCCTAGAATAAATGTCATACAGGCTCAAATGTCCATACCCTCATCCTCTCTTGTAGTGCTCCTCATGGTAAGTCAGCCTTCTCTCCATGCCTGTTGGTGCCCTCTCTTGTGCCACATAACTCCTGTGGGACCTATTGTCTGGCCCATAGCTTCTCACATCCCTTGCTTCATGTCATAGTGTACCATACATTTTGTCAGCTGTACATATGGCAGTTCTGTGGAGCTAGTACCTGGTGCCAGATTAACAAAGAACCCCCTCATGGTGGGCTCCAGATGTAGGGAATTAGATCAAGAGATTGGGGAAAAGTGAGAAAAGAAGGGATGTGAGTCTCATTTTGTCCTTGAAGGGGATTCTCAAAACCCAGACAGCTCAGGTACTAAGTTGGTGACTGCAAATGAGCACTAGACTTAAAATTTTACACTGAGAGAAGCCATTGAATGAATATATGCAGCAGAAGCACAGACACTCAAGCTTCACCCCAGACTTGGGCTACTTGCTCTACAAGGAATGCACAGTAAAAGGGTTCCACTCTCATGTGACTCTCATGCCCCAAACACCTTGCATGCTTAGTCATCATGTTGCCCACCACACTCCTAAGTCCCCTCTTCACCTTGCTCCTCTCAACCCTCGAAACCTCCCCCTCAACCCTCAAAACCTCTCCCTCGACCCCCAACACCTCTCCGACCCATTCTTCTCTCAATTCTCCTAGTAGGGGCCTCGCCATGCCTACAGCAGATATTCAAAACATATGACTGCCCCTGCAGCCCACAGTGTGGTTGAAGGAGGGAAATTTTTGAATTTTGAGACAACAAGTTAGTGACATGCTTAGGCAGAAAGCATCAATTGACAATGACAGATTTATCCAGTACCCAACATCCTCACAAGAAAGAGACACCAGCATCCAATGATGGAACAAAGTCCACTAGGGCCATCAAGCCCAATTTCTGTGGAAAAGGTAGGACTCTCATGGTTTCAAGGTTTTCTGACTTATCCTCTGTCATTGTAGAAATGCAATTGCCTGATACATTGGTGGTGGATGTAGTGGGGGTGCAGCAGTCAGGCAGATCCAGGAGGCCACCAAAGTGCCCAGACAATGATTTTCCTACCCCAACCCCTAAGAAATCTTGTAATGCATGATGCATGATTGTTAGACTGCCACATGCAATTCCCTGATTGTGGTAGATAGTGTGTGCTATGAAATATTATCACAATCTGCTATGGAAGACATTAACTAAAGTACAAGTTATAAAAACTCCCTATCCAGTGAAATCAGCTGAACTTGATCTGCAGGCTGCTCCTCCATGGCCAACCTCAACCTATCCCTCATCTCCACATACATTGCCCTTTGTTCCACCAAGAAATGCCATTCCCACATTCCCTCCACCAATTTATCCACATATGTATTGTAAACATATATGAGAGCTTGATCTATGTAGATTTGGATTGATCCATCTTAACTTCCACTTGCTGGGGAAAAATTGACAAGCTACTGCCCCTGTGGCCATCACTATACTGCAGTCAGCATGGTGTAGCAATGAAAATATTTGATGGACACTCAGCCCAGGGGGTTGCAAACTTAGTGTTATCAAACTTAAAATGTGCTAGCATATTCAACAATTCTGCCCATTGTTCTAGGGACTGCTGAGTGCTTATACACCTATATCAAGTGTAAACATACCATCTGCAGTCTTTTGGTGATGTTCTTGGGCTGGGCCCCTTGGGGAGTCTGGTTCAGGATCTGGCCCTTGTGTATCCACCACTACAGACATCTCAGACTCAGATCCATGCCCAGATGAGGGCAATTGTACCAAGTCCTGAGACTTGGGTGAGTTTGTTGCATGCAGATAATGAAGGTAAGGTGCTTGCCAATGGTGGATGATATGGTGATAACACTGGAGACATCATGGTTGTATCCTGAAGTGACCAATTTGAGCATTCAACCAGTGCAGATCCTAATGGTGGTGATGCCCAGTGTCCAGTTATGTTAAACATAATAATGACTTTGCCAACAAGTCATGTACCTTGGATTAGATTGCCATGGTGTGGTGGTGTTGGTGAAATTGGCTGGTGTAGTGCCCCTGTCCCTATAAATGATGGTTTAGGTGGTGGAGTCCAGCCATCCAAAGGGAAATTGAAATTTGGGGCATGCTGTGGTGTGGTGGGCTGCAGTGCTTCAGAAGCCAGTGATGTTGTAGGCAACTGTGAATCCAACCACTTAATCAGTGCCATTGCTCTGATTGAGACAAGACCACACACTGAAATTGGATGGTCTTGTGGTATGGAAGGGTGCATAGTTGCTGGAACATTTTGTGGTGGCTGTGGTGGTGGGGGTGGTGAGGGCCAACATAGGGAGTGCTAGGGGTATTGTGACAATTAGCAATTAGTGGAAGATAGATAGTACTTGTTATGCACTGGAATACCTCACCTGCCAAAAGCAACAAGTGTTGGCGCTGAGGCAGTTAAGCAATCAGTGTGCTTGTGGTATTGCCAGGGTTGACCTAAAGGGCTTAATAGTTTTACCCCTTCTTGGCCAGGCAAGCAATTCTGAGTGAAGCAAAGTTCAAGGAAAAGCTATCCTGGTTGCAAGGTAGCTAAAAGCTGGGTTTTACAGGTATGCCCCTATGAGTATATATACCACTCTGCTCTGTATGGAGGTCTTTGGCAGAGTCACATAGAGAATGTGCTCATGAGAACAAAGACATGTCAAGTCAGAGATAAGAGGCATAGCCTGCATACCCATTAAAGGAGAACAAAGAGAGAGGACATGTCAAGGACATGTCAAAATGAAATAGTGTCTGAAAAGGGAAAGTGACTCACCACAGGAGAACTTGAAATGATAAGCATGAGTCACATCAATCAGAGAAGGCTGATTGAGGGAAGGGAAGGCCATATAAGGGATGGCATACAGTAAGAGTCTGTAAAGGGGAACATAAGTCACATAAGTGTCAAGAGACACATCACATGTACAACTGTAAGGAAAAATAAAGGAAAAGAAATGAATAAGTCCGAAAAAGGGAGAAAAGATGATGTGGCATATCATTACCCCCCCTCTCAAGAGATTTGCATGTCTTAAAACTACTGAATAACGTTCAGTCGGAACCAAAATTAAATTCTTACTTTAATTTGAACAATTAAATTTTTTAATTGTCTTATTATATTTGTTTTCACAATATTTTATATCTCTTTTATATATATATTTGTTTTTATTATAATTTATAATTATTTACGGGCACTGTCAGATTTGAACCGATGACTCTTTAGAAGTACTCATTTTCAAGACGAGTGCCATAAACCAGACTCGACCAAGTACCCTTTCTTTATAAAATAAAATCCGAAACACTGGAGAGGTGAGTAAGAGTGTCCAGGGGCAGCTCGATTTAAGGTCAGGAGCTTGACTGCAATTGTCAGAGGGAGGGTTTAAATGGGGCCCCAATGTCCCACCAAGGGAGCATTCTGCAAGGAGGCTGGCAGTGTGGTCAAGGAGGGTGCAAACTCCTTCAAGCCATACTGAGTTTTGGTGAGAGGCAATGTCATCGTCAAGTCCATAGGTGGTACTGCTGTCATCTGAATCCGAAGATGAGCCAGAGCTCATTGATTTCCTTTTGAGGCCAGTTCCACTAGTCATTGAAGCTCTTCCTTCATCCAATCCTCCTGAGTCACTATTGTTTGGCCAATCTTCTGTCCACAATGGTGGAGATAATCTGCTGAACTGAAGAGTTGTTTCTTCTTTCTCTGTGACAGGAGGTTGAGGTCCAGAAGGTTCTGTGCTCTTGCCCTTGTCACATCTGAGAGCTGATGCTGGGTCAACAGCTTGAGCAGAGTGGGGGCAAAAGTCTCAAAAGGACTTCCACAGGTCCTCTCCAAACTCAAGGAAGGTAAGGTTCACCACTGCATGTTGTATGTCACTGACATCATCAATATTGTCACCCATAAAAAGGTCTAGATCCACCTTCTTGGTAATGTGGCTGACAATGCCTTCCATGACATTGAAGAGTTGGGGAATGCAGGCAGCTATGAATTCTGAACCTCAGTAGATTTGAGACAGCATCCGAAGGCAGTCATGATATTGGCCTGCTCTCCAGCCAAGTGAGTCCCAGTGCTTGAAGTTTTTGAGCACCCACAGAACATGGAGGAGCCGTTCTGGCAAGGGTACCAAGCTTGCCTTGGCCTTGGCAGGGGAGTTGACCTCCTCTGTGGTCTGTCACTGTGTAAGTTTGGGAGTGACTGACTCAGGGGGTGTGTCAGAGGTCGAGTTGGGAGCAGTTGTCTCTGGATCAGGGGTTTGGGAGACTGGGTTCAGAAGGGGTCCAGGTGCACTGGCAGTGATCCTGTCCCAGTACTCCTGAACTGCTGTGATATTGCAGTCTGAGGGTGTGGGTTGTACTGTGGAAGGGGGTGGCAAAGATGTGAAGTCAAAGTCATCAGAAAAGGCAACATGGGAGTTTTCATAATCCAATAGGGTGAATTCGTCAAAGGTAGAGAGGTGTTCAGAGTTGTGTTCATGGGACATGGCTGAGAGGGAGTCAGTTGTGTCTCTGGTAGGAGTGGAGGATTTCAAGGGCATTATATAGGTTTTCCTCCAGCTCCCAAGTATTTGAGGAATGCCCATACCTGGTCCATTTGACCAAGTATTGGTAAGTTTGATGTTTGGCAGTCCTCTTGGGCACAGAGATGCATCCTTTTTGCTTCCTCCATGAGCCCATGACTTGGTGTTTGAGAATGTTCTTGACTTCCCATTCAGGTAAGTTGTCAATCAGATTGGGGAGGGGTGGTGTTTTGGCTCTTCCATATTTGTCATTTTCTTTGAAGGGGTAGATCCATGACATGTGAAACACCAGGTGTATTTGCCACATATCAGGGATCTTCAGCCAAACTGCCATGGGGGAAATTACTTTTGTAATTTCAAATGGCCCAACCCATTGAGGTGCCAGCTTGGTGCTCAGGATGTCCCTTTTCAGGGTAGACACATCTAGCCACACTAGGTCACCTTCCTTCAGGGGAGTATAGGGTCCCTTGCTTCTCATGCACATTGCCTCTTGTGCAGCCTTGTGAGCAAGAAGGGCTGAGTCTCAATTGGCAGCCAATAATTGCATGCAGTCATCAACTGTGGGTGCATCTGTTGGTTTTGATGTGGAAGGGTAGGGTGCTGGGTCATATCCATAGAGGAGTGAATAGGGTGTTTGATTATGGATGGAATGGACCCTTGAATTATGTGTGAACTTGGCTTGAGGTAGGAACTGAGCCCATTCTTCCAGTTGGGCATCACAATACATCTGCAGGTAGGTTTCAATCTCTTGATTTATGCATTTGCTTTCACCATTGGTTTGAGGGTGGTATGCAGTGGAGAGTTTTTGTTCGATACCAAGGGCCTCATAAAGTTTGGTGGTGAAGGTGGAGGTGAACTGTGGACCTCCATCAGATATTACTGCATCAGGGACACTGTATCTTGGGTACACATAGCATAGGAAGAGATTTGCCAATTCAACAGAATCACATGTTTTGTTGCATGGAACCAATACCACTCCCTTGGTGAGGCCTTGGTCCATGATGGTGAGAATGGAGTCATATCCTTCTGACTCCAGAAGATCCATAATGAAGTCCATGGAGATTTGTTTGAATGGGAAGGGGTTTTTCACTGCATCATTGGGAGTGACGGGAGGTGTGAGAGGGTGAGTGATTACCTTGTTGGCTTGACAGCCAGGGCAACCTTTCATGTACTCTCTTACCTGCTTCCACATTCCAGGCCACCAAACCTCATTCTTCATCTTCCAAACCATTGCTTTCACTCCTGGGTGACCAGCCACAGCCAGATCATGATTATCCTGGAGGTACTTGCATCAGAGGGGAGGAGGGATGTAGAGTTGACCTTCACATCATTTTGTCTGATCATTCTCCTCTCTTATTTTGTCATTTGCTGTAAGTGTTTCATCCTTTGGCATCATCTCCTTTATTTTGTTGAAGAGATCTTGAGATATTGCAAACACCCCTCTGTCCAACTGTCATACATTGCTGAATGACTTGTTGTTGAGGCTGGAAGTCTGGGTGGAAGGAGTTGATGATGAAAGAGTCTGGCTTTTCTTCTGATCTTGTTGCAGTGTAAGTGGGGCCTCTCCTTTTCTTTCCTTTCCTTTCAGCTTATGTGCATTGGCAGAGGTCAGTTTGGGGGCATCCATAGCTGGTTTCGAGGGTTTAAATGGGAGTTTCACCCCCCCTTGAGCCACAATGAATCCAGGAGTACTGTAGTCATTGGGGAAGGGTCAGCAGAATAGTCAGGATGGTGGGAGAGGGAGTCTGGGATAGTCATTAGCTTACCCAGTTTATGTGCCAGCTGAATAGGAAAGTCTTGAAGGAAAGCAGCCCATCATGTTTGCCTGCAGCTCAGTTGCTGTGGTGACTGATAATAAGTGAGGTTTTGATGATCAGTATACACTGTGGTGGGGGCAACTGGTGAGATGAGGTAGTGCTGCCATTCTTCAAAGGCTTGCATGATGGCCAGGAGTTCCAGATCATACACCTGGTAGTTTTGTTTGGCACTGACCAGTGATCTTGATAGGTAGGCACAGGGATGGAGTTCCCTGTCCTCAAATTGTTGGCAGAGGACAGCTCCAGTGCTGATGGCAGAGCCATCTGTGAAGAGTGTGAAGGGTTTCAAGAAGTTGGGTAGGCACAGAACTGGCTGGGAACACAGTGCTTGTTTAAGCTGCTCAAAAGCATCGGCTTGCTTCATGTCCCATTTGTACAGGACATTTTTCTTCAAGAGGTGGTTGAGGGGAATGGCAATTTGTGAGAAGGATGGGATGAACTGTTGGTAGAAGTTGCAGAAGCCAAGGAATTGTCATAATTTGTGTAGGTTGTTGGGGGTTTTCCATTCCTTGATTGCCACAAGTTTTGTTTCTGATGGTTTGATGAGTCCTTGTTGAATGATGAAGCCCAGGAATTCAACTTCTTCTGTCTCAAAGGTGCACTTTGAGATCTTCAGTCTCAGTTCCTCTCTAAGGGCAATTGCCAAGAATTCCTCCACTTGCTGCAAAGTTCTTCCTTTGTTGTCACATGGATTGTGATGTCATCCATAAAGATGATGAGCTTCTTAGCATACATCATGTCCATGAAAGTGGTCTCCATGTAGCATTGGAAAGTTGGTGGAGAGTTGCACTGTCTGAAGAACATAACTGTAGGTTCAAAGAGTCCTTGCAGGGTAATGAAGGCTCCTTTCCATTCATCACCCTCCTTTACCCAAATGTTGGTAAATCCCCAGTGAATGTCAAACTTCACAAAATATTTTGACTTGGCCAGCTGGTTGAGAAGGGATTTGACATCTGGTAAAGGGTAGGAATCCTTTATCATATATTTGTTGAGTTCATGGTAGTCTTGTACTAACTGCTTCTTTCCATCCTTCTTTCTGATGAAGAACACTGGGGAGGCCTGTGGAGATTTGGATTTGCATATTTTTCCTGCATTCAGGTTTTCTTCCAGGAACTTGTCCAGTGCTTGAAGTTCTTCTCATGAAAGAGGATATATAGGTGCTTTCTTTGGCTTGAAATCATCTGAAAGCTTGATTTCATGGTTGAGATATGGGCAATGAGGTGGTAGTGGGGTGTCTTCCTCAGAGAAGACTTTTGATAATTTCTTGTAATGCATTGGTAGAGTGACATCCTCTTTCTGGATGGCCACTTTGAGTTGTGTTGATATTGAGGTTTTCCAAAGCATAACAAAGTCCTTGTCATTGTAATCTTCTTCATCAGATGATAGGTTCAACTCCCTGAGACAGGGGTCTCCAAACCTGATCATCTTCCTTTTCTTCCAGTCAAATATGGGGTTGTACTTGGCCAAAAAGGGCATCCCTAGCAGGATGTCTTCCCATGATTTCAGCTCCATTTCAAAGGCATGAACTTTCACCAGTTTGTGAAAGACACAGGCATTGAAGGTGCAGATGTGGGTCACCCTCTGCCAGCTAGGCCCTTTGAAGCTTCTCACCATCCAAGGATGTTTGACACAAGTTCTTTTTAGATTGTATTTTGCAACAATCTTCAGGTGAATGACATTGACCTCTGTGCCACTGTCAATCACTGCTTTGATTTCTGTGTCTTCTCAATCAACCAGGAACATGGACCCAAACAGAGAGGAATTCAAAACTGATTTCAATTGCTCAAAGTCCATAGCTACAGAAGTAGTCCTATTAGTCCATTCCTGTCAAGTCAAAGAAATTAAAAAGTTCCTAGCTCCTCCCTGCACAGCCATGGGGGAGCTGGTTAAAAATCCAGGTTGTTGTTGGATTCGGTCAGTCCCAGCATCTTGCTGCCTTGTGAATCTTCTTCTCAGATAAGTTCTTCAAGCAATTGCCTGATTTGTTGACAGTGATCCCATCGATCAGGGCTTTTCTTCTCCTTTGGGCATTCGGCCCTTCAATGTCCAGCTTCATTGCATCCCCAGCATGTGATCTCTCTGATCTGTGATCATGAGTTGCCTTTCTGGTTCCAGGACTTCCTTGGGGGCCCTCCAGAGTTTTGGTGGTGGTCCATGTCCATCACACATGGATCTCTATCAGGTGCTTGATTGTAATGGGACTTCATAAGATTTTGTCCCAGGATGTGCTGGTCCTCTTTGGTTTGCCAACCAGTGAACAAGTGCAGTTGGGAGAGAGTGGTTTGTGCAGCTGTTGCCAACTGGATCCATTCTGCCAGTGTTGTCAGGCAGGAGTTGGTTTTGAGCATCCATTCATTAAGTTCAGCCCTTAGTCCTTGTCCATAAAAGACTCTGGCTTTGGGGCTACTCTCCGAAAGTTTTGCTTTGTTCATTGCATTCAGGAAGTTGGTCATGTATTCTTCCAAGGTTCTTGCTCCTTGTCGAATGGCTGAGAGTTTGAGTAAGGACATTTGGGATACATCTCCAACTTTGAACATCTGGTCTAGTTTCACTAGGAATCCTGACATGTCCACTATATGGATGGTGTCAAGCAGAAGAGATTTCTTGGCATGATTCTCAGCCCATGCCTGGGCAGAGCCTTTCATCATAAACAAAAGAGTAAAGCCAATCTTCTGTTCAGCTGTCCAGTAGATGTGAGAGTTGATGCCCAGGTAGGTTTTGATTGATGTGAGCCAGGCATCATATGTGGCATGGTTGCCATTGTACTCTCATGGACGATTCAGGTTCAGTTCCTTCACATGACCCTCTCCAGAGTTAGAGTCATGTCCCTTTCCTTTCTCCTTGGGACCTCCTCCAGAGCCTCCAGGGTCATTTGGTTTGGTTGGGATAGTGAAGTCCATCATAGACAAAAACTTCTCCTGGTACCACTTCACTAATTTGGTGACTGGTACCTCAGATTGTGTTCCAAAAGGTTCCAACATCTCGATGTCATGGTAAGATGGGTGTAAGTCTTGAAAAAGGTCACCTCCAAGTGAAGAGTCCTCCTCTTCCTCCTTAGGCTGTCATGGTTGTGAAAGAGTGGGGTCTTCTCCTGCAGGTAGACTCGTAAGTCTGAAAGCTGCAAAGACTCCTTTAGCTCCTTCTAGGAAAGATGGGGTCAGGGTTCACTGCAAGCATTTCACAATTTTTCTTGAGAAAAAATGCTGAAAAAATTGAAGAAAGAGATACTTTTTTTTGTCACACATTTTCAAAGAGAAAAGGCAATAATAATGCTGTATTTTCTTTGCATGATTTACTAAAAAATATTTGTTGATGCTAATACCCATTAGTGTAGAACCTAATGGGCATTACCATTAATTCATATTTTTGGGCAGAAAAGACAAAGAAATCATTACATTATATTCAGCTTTTTTCTTTGAAAACAGCCAAAATAAAAGAGTATCTCTTTATTCAATTTTTTCAGCATGTTTTGGGAGGAAAAATTGTGAAATGCTTGCAGTGGTTCCTTCAAAGTCCTTGAGGGAAGGTTGTCAGTGTGTAATGGATGGTGGGATGTGAGACAGGTTAGGTTGGGGCTTCAAAGTGGATGGGGATCTCTCTTCTGGGGGATAGGGGTGGAAGTGAGATGAAGAGGGTGTCAGATAATTAATCCCCAGTAACACCAAGCTACTGTATATTAATATGTACCTGTCAGATAATTAACTACAGGTGATCAGTAAGTGTAAAGACTAAATAAAAGGATGACTTACTCCCCAGTAACACCAAGCTACTGAGGAAGGGAGAAAATTTATCCTACTGTATGTACGCATTTTTGCTTATGTAAGCAACAAACCTTCACACCAAAGTAAGTACTCCTAAGAGGGCAGTTTAATATTCCAACAGAGGGTTCTCTCTTTAAGGGGAGAGCAGATGTTCCAGATGACTGTGGTTGATCCTTCTGCTTCTGTTCCTTTCTTGAGGGAACTGGGGGTTGGAATTTAGAGGATGTTGATGATCCTGCAACAGAGGGCAGCCTCTGAGGATCAGGTGGTGTGCCTTGATGAGAAGACATGTTGAATGGGGGTGTTGGGTGTTTTGAATGAAGGCTGGGGTATTTCCCTCAGTGGTTCCTTGTGTTTGGGGTGCTTCCAGAGGGCTACAGGTTACCATAGGGGTTCTCTTCAGGAAGTTGAAGAAGTAGTCAATCGAAGCTACCACTTCAGGGGTGAAGAGAACTTGAGACTTTGCTAGGGATGATTGTTGACCTAGGAAGACTTTGGTGCTGAGCCAAAGTTCTCAAGAGGGTTTTGTTAACCTTGATAGAGGGAGCTTTTAGCTTTTGTTACATGCTGGAATACCTCACCTGCTGAAAGCAACAAGTGTTGGTGCTGAGGCAGTTAAGCAATCAGTGCACTTGCAGTATTGCCAGGGTTGACCTCAAGGGCTTAATAGTTTTACCCCTTCTTGGCCAGGCAAGCAATTCTGAGTGAAGTGAAGTTCAAGGAAAAGCTATCCTGGTTGCAAGGTAGCTAAAAGCTGGGTTTTACAGGTATGTCCCTATGAGTATATATACTGCTCTGCTCTGTATGGAGGTCTTTGGCAGAGTCATGTAGAGAATGCACTCATGAGAACAAAGACATGTTGAGTCAGAGATAAGAGGCATAGCCTGCATACCCATTAAAGGAGAACAAAGAGAGAGGATGTGTTGAGGACACATTGAAATGAAATAGTGTCCAAAAAGGGAAAGTGACTTGCCATGGGAGAACTTGAAATGATAAGTGCAAGTCACGTTGATTGGAGAAGGCTGATCGAGGGAAGGGAAGGCCATATAAGGGACAGCATACAGTAAGAGTCTGTAAAGGGGAACATAAGTTGCATAAGTGTCAAGAGATGCATCGTGTGTACAACTGTAAGAAAAAATAAAGGAAAAGAAATGAATAAGTCTGAAAAAGGGAGAAAAGATGATGTGGCATATCAGTACTTACCCCAAGAATATCTCTTGTGGCCAGTTGTGGTCTAGGTGCTCCTGATTCCACCATGTCTGTTACCTGCTCCCCAGACTGGGACATGGTTGGTTTGGTGGGCAGAGGTGGGGGTGACCATCCTGCAGGGTTGAATGTACCTGAATATAACTAATTACCTGGATTATTCAACACAGAGTCTACATACCAGTTTGCCCAGCAGTGCAATCAACAAAGCAAACATTTTGGGAACCCATTTGATGATAGTTATCTAACAGTTGAACAAGGCAGAAAAAGAAATAACATGGTCACCTGGAGGTTTAAAAATCAACTGTGGTGATTATGTCAGCACCACATGTTGAATTGGCCTATAGTACATGAGCAACAAATGTCTAAGTATTCCTACTGTGGATTTATAGACAAGTCATATTTATTCCAGCCTTTGTTGGTAGCTTTTGTAATGAAGGCCCCATGTAACTATGACAAAACACATGGCACTATGCTAGATTATGTAATCAATTTCACCATGGTTGGCACCATCTACCTTTTCCCTAGTTCTTTCTAGACCAATAACCAAATCCATCCTCTTCAACAGATTGCCCCACCATCCCCCCCTCACCTTTACCATGGAAAAAACCAGCCTTCCATCTTCCTCATCGACCATGATTAATCCCACAGATATCATTAACAATGCTATGGAGAGAATATCAGAACATCTGGCCATAATAAGAGTTGTAAAGGATACAAAGGTATGGTGGGATTGTTACCAGGCCATTTGGGAACAGCTTGTAAGTCAAACATGTTATCTTCACATTCTGTAATATATTTTGGATTAGAACTACATCCATGGTATTGAGCATTCCCTTCCTCATGGGTTTTCCATGCCCCACATCTTAATTGCACTGGATGCATGACTACCAGAGCCAAACATTGAGGCTTTCATCAACTGGCTGAACTGGGGCATGATTATCCACAGTGATCCAGAAGAGTTAGCAGGTCACCAGTGGGGGTCTCTAGGAGTAGAACCACAACCTTGTGATTTGGAGGTGCCAGAGAGGGAGAAACTGTGGTCCAATGATGTGCCAGGGATTGGGGAGGATCTATGGGGTGTGGGCCAGTCTATAGAGAAGGGGAAGGGAAAAAAGATTCCAGTGAGTGTGGATACTGTACACACCATGGAGGCAACTAGTCAGGACATCCAAGAGTCCTCCAGCACACCAAGCCAGGTCGATGGCCCCTTACATTGTTCTCAAAGAACTAGAAAGATAAAATCACAGTCATACACTGATATCAATGATCCCCACAGTACTGCAATGGTAGCCACCACCCCCACCCCTACCCCCACCCCATCAGCTACCATGCACCACCCCCATGAGGACTTGCTGTCCCCTCTGGCCAATTATATCCCACAAATCAAGTCTGACTGATGTGCCACATGCATATGCTGTGGCTTCCCATGTGCACAATGGGAGCCAGGCCATGCATGCTATCAATGCCACACATTAAAGCATAGTTGTCCTTTGACAGATCCAACTCTTGTCTGGGGGTGGTCATGTTCTAGGTCATGGCCATCTACCCATGGGCAGTCCCCCTCAAGTCATTGCTGTCACACACCATCTATCACCCCTTCCACTGTGGTACCCAGTACATCCACAGATCCCCAAACCACCACTGCTCCACAAGCTTTGCAAAAAAGGAAGTTACATAGCCCAAGTACTGTGGCTTCATCCAAGCAACACTGGCAAAGTGAGTCATTTTCATTTGTTGCACCATTCTAGAAATAAATACAGTTTTGGATGCAGTGGTTATAGTACAGCCAAAATGGATGGCCACCCAACATGACAGCATTGCCCCCAGTGAGGGTGGGACATTGGGAACCACATCCTGCACCTCATGCAGCCAGTACTCAAACTGGGTGGAGGAATTGGAGTCACAGGTGGTGGATTTGACTCAGAGGGTAAGGATGTCTGATGCCCATCTGGAAGCACAGGAGAGGGAGATGAACATCATGTGTGACATGATGGAGGATATGTGCACTTACATTGTGCATGGATCTGGAGGGAGTGCTGATGAACATCCCACCATCTTTAGTGTACCATCTGCAGCTCTCCCCTCCCCCCCACCAATATTTTACTCATCCCCAAACCAGTCCCATGGTTCACACCCTCAGCACCACCAGTATTGTTGGCTATTACTGGTACAGCTTGAGATTATTCTGCTGATGGGGTTGGTGGTGACCTTCAGGTAAGTATCTCACTGTTATTATATGGAGGATTTCAACATGATTTTATAATCTCTCTATGTAGCCCATGGATGTTTGCACAATGGTGGATGCTATCTCTGAGGATACTGGAGGTGATGACAACTTGCAATCTCAGCCACCAGGGGGTACCACACCAGGGGGGTCATCTGATCATCCAATTGGGCAGTAGTACCTAGAAGGACCTTGCCTTGTTTTTTGTATTGCATCCTGGGGATATGTTTTACATTGGGTAATTCTGCATAGGGCTTACATGTATAGTATTATATAACCCAATGTGAATGTCTGGCCTGCAGGTTTTCCATTCTACATTTATGACCTGCCCACAGCTATCATTTTCTGGCAGTACCAGGAGGGGTAGTATAGCATTTCCCCCCCAGCCTGTCTGTATTACTTGAGCTTGGGTTGGCTCTGGTGTGCTGAGGCTTTGTATCACACTGCACCTTATTGCCTGCAGTCTTCTTATATACACACACCACAGTATGTTTTACTCTCTACTTCCTCTACTATTACTTCTGCAGGAAAAGGTAAGCTTATTTCTTAGTCATTGGATAGTAAATTTGGTGGGGTAGTCATCAGGGTGAGCATGTGGACACCACTCCCAGGTTGGGAAAAACCTCACTAGTAGGGGACCAGTGGAATGTGTCCATGGTAATGCTATCCAATTTGCAAAATAATGTGTGACCTACACCCTACACAGCCCATCCATCATATATGGTGATATTCACCCAAGCTATGGCCCACCCATGTGAGATGAGCCACTAGTATCCATGGCTTTCTCTCTGCTGGCCCATCAGAGACAGGCAAATGTCACCTTCTGCTGACTGTCAGACATGGCCTACATAGGTACATGGGGTCCTGATCTAATGTTCTAGGACAGAAAATGTGATAGTGTCATGTACAATGCTTTTCATAGGAACATGCATAGTGTTTATCCTCATGATTAATGGGTAAATCATTGCACAAATATTTTCACTGTTTTATCATGTGGCCTAACCATGATTTCAAGCAAAACATTTAGAACTTTCTGCCATCAGAACATATCATCTTATGGAACATAGTATATGTTCCACCATCAAAACATTAGTCAAATCAATTCTGCCATTGGTGCAACAGCTGATCCTAATAATAAGGAGAGAACATGTGGGATAGTAAACCATTGGAATTTTGGTATTCTGACAGACTCTTAGGGGCAAGCAAAAACCCAAGTGAAGCAAGGATTTTTGTGAGGGGGCCATTTAACTGATGGAGGTAGACAAAGGAGCAGAGGGGGGTATCCTACTAGAGGATAACCATAGCACTTTTGAGTTGAACTCTCATCAGTGCTTTGTATCATCTTTATACAGTGACTCAAAAAACTGTCCAGATGTTTGCCACTTTTTCAAAGAATGGCCTGTAACTCTGTCCATACTTATCTATATAAATCAGGGGTAGATAGCCATTGGTCAGAGGATGCATGGGATAGTAAACCACATGGAAATTTTGCATTCTGAAAGAGTCTGTGTGAGCAGACTTACAGTCTACCTCAGCAAATTCAAACTCATCACATGCATGCACAGCCTCCATGCAAAAAGCAACAGTGTGGGCATGAAAACCCACACCTTTCACATGAGGGGTAAAGCATGAACAAACAATGGCCATTTCCTACCATGGGGGAAGGCATAGTGGCAACACAGAGTACACCACACACATTTGAGATTTGAGATATATTTGAGATATAGGCTACTACACAAAGTAATTTGAGTGTAATGCTTCCCCTGCAGCCCTATTATCTGCATTTTTGAGTGAGTAATGGATGATGGAAAAGCAGTAATATGTTGGTCTGATTGGGATGTCATGTGCATTGTCAGGAGTTTGCCATCAGAGAAGTGTACCAAAAAATACAAAAGAAAGGGAAAACATGCAGGGACAGTGAGTACATTGACATGATGCACTGTCAAATCTGGCTAATACAGGCCTTGGTCAGGAATAATCCCCAAGTTACCCCAGAAAGGGAGCATGCAGCAGAACATGAACAAGACAGATTAAACTGACTTCAGATGACTATCACCAAGTAGGCATAACTGTCATCACCCTCAGCCTACAGTAGCTCCTCCACCTGTGCCTCAGCCAATCTTTGTGCCCCTCCCTCTTGCCATGCAGGGATTTGCTGCACCACCTGCCCCACACCAGCAGGCTGTACCATTTGCTGTGCAACCTCTTGCATGGCAATACCCATATGTGCCTCCCCCACTTCCATTGAATCAGTACCCTGGCCTACCAAGGAATGCAGTTGAGCATATCCTGCATAATAACCACCATGGACACCAAGTCAACCATTATGCAGCCCAGGTGGTGCAACAAACCCAAAATGCTGGGAGGGAAAGGCACTGGCAGAGACTGCAACAACATCAACAGGACAGACAGGACATTGGGCAGCAAGTGCAGGCTGAGCTCATGGGGGCAAGATTGCTGCCTGCTCCTGCTCCTGCCCCTGCCCCTGCTCCTGCTGCACCTCTCCCACCACCACCACCACCACCTCCTCCTCCTCCTCCACCATTGCCCATTCCTTTAGCCTGCTGCCCATACATCAGCAAAACAGCATTTGACTGTGCAGCACTGTACAGCCACCAGTGTGCCACAGTGTCACAGGTAGGTCCCCCACTGTACAGTGTCTCTCAACTTTTTAATTACTGTGTTTGAGACCACAAATATATTCTCATACAAATGTATATATCAAGAACACATGGTTCCTAACATTAGGAGTGCAATAGATGTCATATTTAGATCAATATAAGCCAAAGAAAATTGCACTGTGACACTGTAGCCACCTGTAGCGACTGTGATGCTGTCCCAAAATGACTGTTTTGCTGATGTACATACATATGTTGAACCTGCACAGTGTCACTATCTTGGTCTTATGGATGTTGTATGTCAACAGTGTCAGGCTTTGCACTTTGATGGTGAAAAGCTGCACTCCTCAATAAGACATAATAAGAGATTTGGGATGTGCTGCTCACAGGGACAAATCAACCTACCCCCCTGGACTGAACCACCTGCTGAACTGAAACAACTCTTCTGTGGTACCAACACACTTTCAAACAACTTTTGGAAAAATATTCACAGTTTCAATTCAGCATTTGCTTTCACCTCTTTGGCAGTGGATGTAGATGAAACTGTAACTCGCTCTTCTGGCCCATATTGTTTCAAGATCCATGGCCAACTCCATCACAAAATGGGTGCTTTGGAACCACAAGAAGGTCATCCACATCATTATGCACAACTCTACATCCATGATCCTCAGGCTGCTCAGGAGGAATGTGAATGGAATCACCCAGCTCTGGATCATGGCATCATGCAGACAATTGCTGATGTCCTGTATTGCCACAATCCCTATGTTGCCCTATTCAAACATGCATATGAACTTCTGCAGGCCAAACCACCTGAACAACAAACAAGTGTCCAGGCCAGGATCATCTTGCAGCCCACTGATGATGGCAGGCACTATAATTTGCCCAATGTAGATGAAGTTGCAGCAATCATGCCTGGGGATGGAGAACAACATGTGGATGAACACCATGAAATCATCCTTTGATTGAGAGGTGGTGGGCTTAGAAGAGTCAGTCACCTCAACCCAACCTATTCTCCACTGCACTATGTTCTCCTTTTCCCATGTGGAGAGCAGGGTTGGCATCACAACATACCATCACAGGCAGCAAATGGTAGACATGGTCAAAGCAACAAGGTCACTCAGTGGTGCTGTAGGCTACTCTTCTTGTGAGAGTGCAAAGGGGAAAGTGGGGAAAGCTGTAGGATGGACCTAGGCTTGTCCCAAGGGGTGCTGAGTCAGAAGGAGACAGAAAGGGGACTAAGAGATGAAGCAGGGGACTTTTCTTAGTGATTAGAGGAGTGTAGCATCAAAGAACTTGAAAGTCTGCCTTAGACAGGTGCTGGATAACTTCTGGGGACTGGGGGTATTTTCTGGAGGTGGAGACCTGAAAGGCAGTGATTTGAAGGCTCTTGACTCATAGGTAGATGGTGTAGACACTGTAGTGGACTTGTAGTAGGTGAAGTGGCAATTCTGGAGGCTGTAGGATGCAGAGAACTCAATAAGACCAAAGATGGGGCACTGGAAGATGCTGGAGACTCAGAAAACACAGTAGGACTCAACTCGAAATACTCAGAGACTCTCAAACATGCAGATTGTGATGCCAAAAGGTGGGTGCTCTCTTTTTCTAAGTACAACAGGCTTTTGTATCATAGGGACAGTGGTTTCTAAGGTACAGTCAGAGAAAACCAGATCTGTCAAACATCAAAAGAAAATAAAAGAAACCATAAGACCAATGCATGAGAACCAAATATGCTATGATGATATACACAAAGGACAAAGCAAGAAAAGACCATAAAACAAAAGTAAGAGAAGGAGAAGCAGTTTAAAGCACATGCCTAGGTAGCAGCAATGCTGGCAGCAATTTCTTTAACCAAAGAGGGACATGGAGGGCAGCATTACCAGTGGGTGACAGCCTTGGCATTTGTAGAGTGGAAATAGCTGCTGAGGGGACATGTTGACATGTGACAGGTCAGTGGGGGATTGCTGATGGACTGTGATCAGTAATCACATGTAGAGAGGGGACTGCATGTGACAGGGGACAGGTCTATTTTGGTAGCTGAGGAGTCCATGGCAATTATGCTGGTGGGAACAGGGTACATGATGAGCAGGGGAGTTGTGACATGTGTAAGAGGAGTCTGCAGTGATTATGCTGGTGGGAACAGGGTACATGAAAAGTGGGGGAGTTGTGACATGTTTAATGTTAGGACAGGTGGTGATGTTGTTAGCTGGGAAGATGTTATGATCAGAAGAGAACATGTGAACAAGCAACTGTCAACACTGAGAAAGGCTGCTATGGGTGGTTCTGCAGCCTTAGGGAGTATAGACTCCCCACAGTGCTACTATGCTTATCATCTGCTGCCTCAAATGGTTGATCATGATTGCTTGCTGTTTCTGGGTGGAAAGCTCTTTCAGCAATTTGTGGTGGATGCATGGGCCTCCATAGAGGACAGTGAACTATTCTGGATTCACCATAATCAAAAGAATCTCAGAGCTGACCTCTATCATGGTCTGGAGGATGCTTTGTGTGCAGCTGATGGTGATCAACCTGACATGGCTCAACAAGGGACAAGAATCATCCTTCCATCCTCAAATCCTGGCAGTCCATGTCACATGTTCCAGCTCTTTCAGGACTCTATGGCCATATGCCACCATTGCCACAAGCCAGACATCTTCTTGACTATGACTGCAAACCCAAAATGGCCAGAGATTGCTGAATCATCCATGGAGTTCCAGCATGATGATGTGGATGATGATGATGGCCAATTTCCAAGATGTCAATCTTCTGAAGAATGTCCTGATATTGTGGCACATGTCTTCCACCTGAAGATGAAGGCACTGCTGGAAGATGTTCACAAAAATGAAGTGTTTGGGGAAGTTGCTGGGACTGTGTACACAGTGGAATACCAAAAATGTGGCCTTCCTCATATGCACCTCCTGATCTTCCTCAAAGATCAGTATCAGTACAAGATCCATGAGCCTGCACATGTGGATTCAATTGTCTCTGCAAAAATTCCAGATCCTGTGTGCAAGCCCCTGCTTTGGGAGACTGTAATCAAGACCATGCTCCATGGTCCATGTGGCCCTCAGAATATGAATGCAGTCTGTATGAAGGATGGCAAGTGCTCAAAGTACTACCCCAAGGACCTTTGTGAAGAGACACAATTTGGCAAAGATGGGTACCCTGAATATGCAAGGCCTGCAGGCACTGAATTTGTTGCTCACAATGGGCATACCTACACAAACAGGGATGTTGTTCCTCACAACCCCTATCTGTCTGCAAAGTACAATTGCCACATCAATGTGGAGATTTGTGCTTCAGTGAAAGCTGTCAAATACATACACAAATATGTGTACAAGGGCCATGATCAAGCATCCATTGCACTTCACCAGCAGAACCACCAGGATGGAATTGCAGAGGAGCCACAACAACCCAGGGATGAAGTTGGAGAGTACATCAATGGTCAGTACATCAGTCCAGTGGAAGCCTGCTGGCACATCTTTGAATTTCCCATGCATGAGGAGCTTCCTTCTGTCTACCACCTTCCTGTCCACTTCAAGGATGAAAAAATCATATCCTTTCAAGAGGACAATGATGCTGAGGAAATTCTTCAAAGAAACACAGCCAAGAAGACTGAACTTACTGAGTGGTTTGCTGCAAACCAAACTTATCCTGAAGCAAGAAACTACTCCTACCAGAATTTCCCACAGCACTTTGTTTGGAACAAGCAAACAAGAAAATGGACTCCCTGGTAAGTTATTGTATGACACTTGGGGTATTAGATGCTGATGTCATCACCACTTCAGACAATGAGGGTTTGCAATAGGAAGGATGTGATTTGCACACCCTTCACAAGTTGAATGTTTTCACCTGCAAATGCTTCTCACTATAGTCAAAGGGGTCACCAGCTGGGAGCACCTCTGAACATATGATGACAGGGTCTATGCCACATACAAGGAAGCCTGTCTTGCACATGGCCTTTTGGAGGATGATGCTGAGTGGCACCAGTGCTTGACAGAAGCTGGCCAGATGCAAACTGGGTCTCAGCTTCACTCTCTTTTTGCAGTCATTCTGCTACACTGTGCTCCATCACAACCTCTCCAGCTCTGGCAGGATCACTGGCAAAGCATATGTGATGACCTCCACAATCAACTGATTCATGGCCATCATATAGAAAACCCTTCAGATGCCCAAGTGCATGACTTTGGTCTGTATTTGATTGAAAAGCTCCTCAGCAAAGGTGGTAAAACCCTTGCTGACTTCAACCTTCCACCACCAACAATGAACTGGGAACCCCAAGGCATCACTCAAAATCAAATACTATGCACAGAATTGGCATATGATGCTGCTGATTTGCTGCTTGATGTGGAGGATAGAAGGGATAGGTTCAATGCTGAACAGCATGATGTCTTTGACAGAATCATGCAATCTGTTCAGGCAAACCTGTCAGAATATTGGTTGTCACATGTCAAACTCACAAGACATATATTAGACATATGTATGATTGATTGATATGTTATTTAGTTTTGATATATTGGCTCCAGCTACAGATAAAAGCTCATAGTCATAGTCTGTAGCTACATCACATTTGACCCTGGTTCACACCCACCTGTCACTGCAATCCTCAGCCTGTGAATTCTAACAAAACCACAGAGGGTGCTTTTTTGTGCACAGTGGAGGAGGTGGTGGAAAAACCTTCCTATGCAATACAATTGCATCAGCTGTGCAGGCACAAGGAAAGGTGGCATTATGTGTGGCATCTTCTGGGATTTCTTCCCTACTTTTAGTTGGTGGGAGGACAGCCCACTCCAGATTCCAGATTCCCATCCCCATCTTTGAATCCTCAACCTGCAGAATTCCCAAACAGTCTGACCTTCACAAAGTCTTGCAGCAGACAGGAATCATCATTTGGGATGAAGCTCCAATGCAGCACCATCATGGAATTGAGGCAGTTGATTGAACACTTCAAGATGTCATGGACAACCCAGCCCCATTTGGTGGAATCACTGTTGTATTTGGTGGGGATTTTTGCCAAACACTTCCTGTTGTCCCAAAAGGATCCCAACAACACATTGTTGGCTCCTCCCTCAAGAAGTCAAACCTGTGGCAACACATACAGATCTGTTATTTATGACAAAACATGCAACTTGACCACACAGCAGAAGGGGGATGCCTTTGCATCATGGCTTCTTGATGTGGGCTCTGGAAGGATAAACACTCCAGAGAGCACTATTCAACTCCCACAATCAATGCATCTTCCTCAAAATACCCTTGCATCATTGGTTGATGCCACATACCCAGGCATTGCCACTCAAGTCTCTGACCACTGGCAGTATCTACTTGATCACACCATCCTTGCTGCAAGAAATGATGCTGTCTCAGATGAATTTGTCATTGACAAATTTCCTGGAGAGAAACAAGTGATGTATGGAGTGGACAAAGCAGAAGGAGAGGGCAATGAGCAGTACCCCATGGAGTTCCTGAATTCATTGGAAGTGGCTGGACTACCTTCTGCCAAACTCTCCTTGAAGGTTGGGTGTCCACTCATGCTGCTTCAAAACATTGACCCCACCAATGGGCTGTGTAATGGCACCAGGATGGTCCTATTGGAGATCAGGCAAAGAGTGCTGATGTGTCACATCCTTGGAGGTACTCATGCTGGCAATGAAGTCTTCATACCCCACATCAGCATCCAGCCCTCTGAAGATGACATGCCAATCCCTTTCTCTTGTCTTGCTGACAGTTTCCTGTGCATGTTGCATTTGCAATGACCATCAACAAGTCACAAGGACAATCAGTCCAGCATGTTGGCCTTGATCTCCACTTCCTGTGTTCTCACATGGTCAACTCTAATGTACAGTATCATGCTCACTATTGACATTACTCCCTTTAAACAGATTCTTAAAATGTGTGCCATTATGTAGTCCATAATATCATCTCAGATATATACTGTGACATGTGAAAACCATAATCTATGATTTGTAATATATTTGTGCCAGTCTGCCTTTTCTGTTAGTGGTCTCATCCCAGTCAGTGGTCTCATGCCATGGCAAGCCACAGGTTAGGTTTATGGGATATCAGTACTCAGTGGATGAACCCCACATTGTGCGAGTTCACTTGGTGGATGACTGGACTCTGATATATGCCCCATGCTGGGTAGATGTCATGTTTCAGAGAGGATGGGATTCAGTGGTGATGGTGATCCACTCCAAGCGGATATCTCCTTCTCTAGGGTTGAACTCCAGAAATGGTAACATCTTCATAAACCCAGACTATTCTCACAGCACATTTTTCGAGATTTGGGACCAGTTTTAATGACAAATGGAATGTCAATCTTGTACTTGAAATATAATTTGTCATTTAGGAAATGTGAAAACTTCAAATGTTGTACCAAATTAAATGTGGATTCAAACTTTACATATTGTTTTCACATTTAGATCAACATTTAGATCTAGACAAAATGTCAACAACCTTCCTAAAAGGGGGGTTACACTGGGGGCAAAAACCAATGTTTAGTAAATAAAACATTGAAAAGGCAGATACTATGTTTCAAAATACAAAGAGAACATGGTAAAAATATTTAATCTTCTTAAGCATAGTATCTCTTTCTTTCATGTTCTTTTACTGTTTGTGGCTCAAATATTGGACAATGCCTCCAGTGTTATCTGCATTTTGACCAGGTTTAAATGTTGATCTAAATGTGAAGCAATATTTAAATTTTGTATTCACATATAATTTGGTACGTTATTTGAAGTCAATTTTTCCTAAATGGAAAATTATATTTCAAGCACAAGATTGACACAACGCGGTGGGCAGAATTTAAACTGGGTGTAAATGTAATGGGAAATGTGAATCAGAAATTCTAAGTTTAGTCTGACATTTGTGTGTTGACACAGTTTGAAGTATTGTCGGTGGAAAGAATGTTGGTGACAATTTGATGAGTTGGCGGTCGTGTTGCTCGCGTGTGAACGTTGTCCAAAATGGGAAGTATCAGTGTCGAAAGTATGGTCGTCGGAACTTCATATACTCACGAACAATAGAAATAGAGCTAAAATTTAAAGTAATAAAATTATGTACAAAAAGTAGTACTAAACTTCATGTACTATGTGGATTTCATAGGTATTACATGAAGTTGAGTACTACATTCTGTAAATGAATTTTTACTTCAAATTTTAGCTCTGTTTCTAATTGTTCGTCAATATATGAAATTCTGACGACCGTACTTTCGACACTGATACTTCCCATTTTGGACAACGTTCACACGTGAGCAACACGACCGCCAACTCATCAAATTGTCACCAACATTCTTTCCACCGACAATACTTCAAACTGTGTCAACACACAAATGTCAGACTAAACTTAGAATTTCTGATTCACATTTCCCATTACATTTACACCCAGTTTAAATTCTGCCCACCGCGTTGTGTGACATTCTGTTTGTCATTAAAACCGGTCCCAAATCTCAAAAAATGTGTTGTGTCTGACAGACTACTTCTCTGCCTCTGCTGCCTCTTTCTCTCCTAACCTGTCCCGAATGTCCTCCAAGATCGCATGATTATTGCTTGCGGGTTTCACTTATAATGTTCAACAATGTACTCCTTAGGCCTTCTTTACTTACTCTACGCAAGACCGCAAAGCTTACTACTTTCTAGTGGATGTCCACTAAAGCACTCGGTTTTCCCAAGGTACAACGGTTTCTGCCGCGTGTGGGAAGGCTCACTCAGTGTCTATTTGGAGATCACAGAGCTTATCAACAGGCTATACCACCTGGAAAAGTACACCCGAGGAAGGAAGTATGTAACTTCTCCATTCAGGCGGATACCTTACTGTAGGTGGCGTCGACGATGAGTGACAGTATTGGCTGACTCATTGGTACGCTCAGTGGTTAACAGCCTCGACCATCGACGACAAACGTGGCTTGATACGGTGACCCCTGGCCCGTCGTAGCCTGTTCAGGGATTCGGACTCGATTGTATGTGACATCAGTAGACCTTCTGGTTGGAAGCATTCGCCTCTCCCTAGCAACTTGCATGGCTGACGCTCACGGTGTGGACGAACAGAATACCCGGCCACGGGGTCGTCAGGCCGCATGTATTTAACACATTACGAAGGCTGGAGCAAGAACTTCCTTCGCACCCCTCAGCCTTCACAGTACAAGATGGAGGGGGCGTCTACGCTCGTTCGAATCTACAAGACGTTTCAAGCCCTCGTTCGCTCTGCCTCCGTTATCGACTTAGCCGCTGGGCTGGCCGCCATATTGGCACTACGTACGACTATCCAGGCGATTCGGAAGAAATTCAGAACGACAAAACTAAGGGGACCAAAGAGTTCTAGCTTGTTGTTCGGAGTGGGTAAAGAGCTGTCCCGGTCACCCGATACCGGGGCGATGTTCGAGGCATGGTCCAAGGAGTACGGTGTGGCATATGCGATTCCTATGATCTGTGGACAAAAGAGGATCATACTCTGCGACCCGAAAGCAATAGCATATCTCTTCCCTAAGGATACATGGTCGTACGTGGGCATTCCGGGACACAAAGCGTCCCAAGCACGGACGGTGCGTTATGATTTCAGTATTTGTTTACTGCCATGATTCCCTCATTCCGGGATCCCCAGATAGGAAAGGGATTGATTTGGGCTGAAGAGGAGTCACACCGAAGGTATGGTACCACCTGGTTTACCACTACACCATGTACTAGCCCTGAATCACCGTACTTCCAGGCAGCGAAGATCCATAGGACCTTCGTTCAATTCCACTGCCGTTCGAAAGTCAATCCCTGCTATCCATAAAACCGTTGATAAGGTAAAGAAATGCAGCTATGCCGATCTTGTTCAAATTTTCAGCGTGTTTGCCATCAGGTGAAGGTAGCTTGGGAGGCAAGCATTGATGTGAACCAAGGTAGGAGCGTGGTCCTTGACGTTCAGAAATGGTGCGTTATAAATAACATACTCGAAACTGTTCAGGTGTCTCAACTCTTAGGGCATAGGATGAACTTCGTGTCGTACGTTGGTTTTTCCTACAGCATTCCGACGGCCTTTTAATTCTCTTCAGCCTCGATTCTTTTGGAATTGCGGGTTTTTCCTATGACTTTGGCTCTCTTGATGGAAAACCAAATGCCATGATTTCGGTCCTCGATACTCTCGGAGCACCCTCCTCCCAGAACGTTTGGGATAACTCTGTGTTCCTCCTTGCCCTCGTTTTTCCTATCGTTTTGAATGTGCCAACCTCGCGGGGAAAGATCCTGGCCAAGCTTCGTGCGCGACTGTCGGAGATTTGTGACGTAATAATCGATGAAGCTGTTAAAGAGAAGGAACGCGCGTCGGACGACAAAACTTCTACAATCAATTTGCTGTGTACGTTACCGTGGTCATGTATTTGCGTTCCCCTGACCAATGTGTCAATCAGTGAAGGCAGAAGGCGAAGGTTCTAGCCAACGTATCACTCGAGAGGAAGTCTTGGCGCAGGCGAGAGAATTGTGTCTGACAGCGTTAACTCACTCAAGCTGTCCTCAAATAGATGCGCATATTGTTTATCGCGTCTTATGAAACCACATCAAGTACGCCTTGTTGCCGTGGCGTAATTTGTCCTGTTATAATGAGACCATCACTTCTAGTCACCATGACTTGGGCATTACTTGAACTCGCACGGCACCCGGATATTCAAACTAAACTTCGCGAAGAACTTTTGTCTTTCGGGGGAGAACCCTCATACGATCAGCTCACCACTGGTTTCCCTTATCTCGATGCCGTAGTGCAGGAGACCCTTCGTATTCACCCGGCAGCCCCAGACTTCATACGCCAAGTACGTAGACACATAGAAATTCCAGTCTTGGCCTGATCTCTTTCTCGCATAGGCAGATGAAGACGACGTTATTCCTCTGTCAGAGCCCGTGCAAACCGCGTCTGGTGAAGTAGTTGATAGCATAGCTATCGAACGCGGGACGGTGATTGGTATATCTATTTCCTGCGTAAACTGCTCCGAGGCGATCTGGGGTCCGGACGCCAAAATCTTTAGACCTGAACGATGGTTAGAAGCAGACGGCGTAACGAGGAAAGCGCAGGAGGTGAAAGGATACCGGCACTTGCTCACGTTTGGTGATGGTCCGAGGTCCTGTATTGGGAAACTGTTTGCTATTGCTGAGATCAAGGTGTGTTTGTCGTGCGAGGTGTGGTGTCCACCGAGGGAAATTGAATTTTGCAGATGCTACTTGCGGTACTGGTCAAGAACTTCGTGCTCGAGATGAGGGATGGGCCGGATACCAAAGTTGAGATGGTCATGGGGATTATATTGAGGCCCAAGATTGCAGGAGAAGATGTCATCAAGGTACCGTTGAGGATTAGGCAGTACAAAGGCTGAAGATGTGTTTTGCGTCGACATTGGAAACAACACCAGTCCCACTTTTCGTCCCGGCTAACGGGTTAAATTGGGCTAGTAGCAACCTGGGAATCTCCGAGATACATCAGCGCATCCCACTACGGGTTCTCCGGGTATCGAGCACAACCGGAAGTCTGAGAAATTGCAAGCCTTTCCTTCTTTCTACACCTACCGGCGTTTGCCAAAGTCAACCATGTATCGACCAGGAAGTTCATCACAATCAGAACATAAGTCCAATGTTCTATCTCGAACCTGCGAAAGCCAAGGTCAAGAGAAGAGTGGTTTCGACACGTATTAATAGGTCATCGTCTGTTTGCTTTCACGGCGATGCACTGAACAGAACGGACCGGACGACCCGCCAGTGATGCTGACAGATCAATGAATCCGGAGTCGGTACTAGCACGGAAGTCGGCTACAATCCAATAATACTGTAAAGTTCGACGTTTTCGCAAGGTAGGTGTTTCAAAAAATTTTGTTTCGCTGTCCCTCCTGTTGGTCAAAAGTGCCCCCGGTATCGTTAATCATCGTCAATTCTCGATTTCTGGTGTGATCTGATTTTGTTCTTAGGTGAAGGATATCGGTCAGCCTAGAGGTGGAAGAAAGCAGAGGAAATATACTCTGTGATGTGAATCACTCCGGCAAAGTTTTGCATTCTCCTGTTTCATGTTTCCAGCTTTTGCCGTGTGCGCTGAATACACCCTGTGCATCATCAAACCTTACTGTAAGAGCATAAATACTAAGCTCTGAAATCGCATCAAAGTATCATCAAAGTGTAGAGAAGCATGTCACCCACCGACACTACTCTGCTCGTCATCGACGTCCAGCAAGGCGAGTCCTTCCTCCTCGCCTCAGCCGCCGGAGATGACCATGGGTGACCGGTTGCTCGGTCACCCGCGACAATCCACTTACCCCCACCCACTCGTAGGACTCGATGACAACACCCCCTTCCAAGGCGGACACCGCAACAACCCTCAAATTGAACACACCATTCCCACCCTCCTCACGCTCTTCCGCACCCGCAACCTTCCCGTCTTCCACGTGAAGCACAACTCACGCGACCCCTCCTCGACGCTTCACCCGTCTCATCCGGGGAACGCCATATGCCCCTTCGCAGCACCCTCTCCATCTCGTCCCAACGACGAACCGCTCTACACGAAATCCGTCCACTCTGCGTTCATAGGTACTTCTCTCGAAGCGGACCTCCGCGCGCGTGGAATCACACGGCTCTTCGTGTGCGGCCTCACGTCCAATATGTGCGTGAATACGACGGTGCGGATGGCTGGGAACCTCGGGTTCGAGGTCTTTCTCGTCGAAGATGCATGTGCAACGTTTGATAGGGTTGGGCACGATGGTGTGTTGAGGCGTGCCGAGGACATCCATGCATACGCACTGTCAGATCTGCATGGAGAATTCTGTACTGTCATCAAAGCGAGCGACGTGCAGGGTTTGTTGGGTAATTAGGGGTGTGGAAATGATACGATCACGCTATGGTATGTTGAGCGTTTCAACGACCTCAATGTCAGTTCAATGAAAAACATATTCGGATGAGCACACTCGATCGAATTGATAAAGGAACGTAAACGTTCCCTCCTTTCGACTCAGTTCCGTGAGAATACAACATAAAAAGCAAACATTCAGAGTACACAGGTCACGAGAATGAATACATATGAAACGATGCATGAGACGTGCTCGGTCGCGGCAACAATAAAAAGTATGAAAGGTACAGGATCATAAAATTGGCATCCGTATTATCAATTGCGTGGATGGGAAGCAAGTCAACGAGGAATAATAGAAGTCGTTTGGCCTGTTGTTC
Organism: Pisolithus marmoratus; assembly: GCA_024613145.1. Taxonomy (NCBI): domain Eukaryota; kingdom Fungi; phylum Basidiomycota; class Agaricomycetes; order Boletales; family Pisolithaceae; genus Pisolithus; species Pisolithus marmoratus. The sequence continues at coordinate 62,542 of JANFAE010000090.1, forward strand.
TGACCAACAGTAGCCGAGTAATATGATGAATCTCGACCAGAGAGAACGACAAAGAAAAAGCGTTATTTATCAACATTCACGCCACCTCCGTTGCGCTCGAGAAAGTAAAGAATAATAAGCAAGGGGAGTAAAGAGGTGCGAAGGAAGCCGACGAATAGTTACAATTCGCTCGAGTACTTCCGGGCCGCATATCCGCCACTACCCGCAACCCCTCCCACACTGGCGCTCGGACTGTGTCCGTGTCTCCTCCCCGTTGCCTCCCCTTCGGCAGTCGAGCCTCCATACGCAGCGATATAGTCAAAATCGCCTTCGTCGTCGCTCACAGTACGCGGGTCCGGGTTGACGACGGATAACCGCCTCATCGGCGTGCTATTCTTGGGCGGAACTGTCGGGGCGGGCGATTGTCGACGAAGTACTAATGGGCTCGTATCTGCAGGCCCTGCCGTATCCCCATTTCCGGAATTAATCGGAGACCGCGCCTGTTGCTGTCGCCTGAACGCAGCAGCAGAGATCGTGCGAGGTGCTCCATTGGCTCCGCCGACGTTGCCCAAAGATGAGGTGGACTTGGCCATCAACGGTGAGGAGAAAGGGGGTGGTGGGCGGGGGTATTCCAGCTGCATACGGGGAAGTGGGGACCGTTGACCGGGGCCAGATGATTCCGGAGTATCCAGTTGAGAAGGACGGGATGACGACGCAGGTAAGTGTAGAGGTGATCCACGGGCAGTTACGACAGGGCTTGGAAGTGATCGACCGTCACTGTATGGCGGCGAAGGCTTTTCAGCACCGAAGGCTGATGGTCGTACAGGGGAAACGGAGCGATTGGCGAAAGGCGCGTTAGGTGGCGCAAGCGGGGACGGCGGTGTAGAACGGTGTGGAGACTGACTAGAGCTGCGCGAATGTTGGGGAACTTGTATCGAGGAAACCGGAGGCCTAGTAGGCGTAGAAGAAGACGAGTACCCCTGTGGTAGTTGCTGAACCATGTGAATTGGAGCGGAGTGGGTAATAGAGAGAGTCGAGGTTGAAGACAACGCTTCCAGTTCCCGGGATATCTCCTGAGCGGCGGCAGTATTCTGAGCGTGTTCGTCAGTAGTATTATCTTTGTAAGTAGAATCTTCCGCTGTAGAGGGTGCTTCGTCATGTACATTCTGTGCCGGTGAAGGGGGTTGGTTCGTGTTGGTAGAGTCGGCGTCCAAGGTTGGGGGAGGCACACGAGGAATTCGTCGACTTGCAACTTGTGAGTGCAGCGTAACATCGGACTTGGAGTATGCCAGATTATGGGGGAAAACCGTCTCAGAACCAACACTGTATGTGGAATGAATTACTGAGCTCTCTGCCTCGGCCGGTGTGTGCTCGCGTAAGTCGCGCTCGTGATCACTTTCTGAGGATGCTTCACCACCGCTGACTCTGGATCTTCTGTCGTCGTGACCTCCCGTCTCACCTTCATATGAGGTGTCATCGCGGTCGTACGGTAACCCTTCCTCCTCTTCCCCATCTGTTTCCGAGGAAGGAATACGTTGCTGTGAAGCACGCTCGCTCGAGGACGCCGGACGATCAGAATGAGCACCATCCTCACCCTGACCCATGCCATCATCCCAAGCTCTTATCGCAGCAGGTGCAGCACCAGGGGGAAGAACAGGAGGAGAGGTACTCCTCCGGGTTGTTCGCTTGTGTCCCGTGCCTGCATCTCCACTGTTTCTACTTCCGAAATAACCATGGCCTTCGCTGCCTGTTGCGGGTTCATATTTTGGTACGGGATCAACGGATGCGTGAGAGATTGATGCTGTCTGATCCATGGACATCGCGCGGTGTGATTTTGAGAGAGCGTCTGTTATGGATGCCATCAGCGATGGCTCCTCTCTACTGCCTCCATTCTCTAACGTGGACAGAGAAAGAGGGCCAAAGTCGTTTATTGTAGGAGCAGGGTTGCGACCACGAAAAGGGAGGGAGGAAAAATGGGAGCGCTGAGGATCTTCATTTAGGGAACCCCGAGCTCCAAAATCATCTATAGATGTAGACTGCCTCCTCTGAAGACAGAAGTCAATAGTGATTGTCAACAAACAAATTCCAATGCAACATGACCGGACGCACAGGAGGTCTAGCGCCATGTTCACTTGCGTTGGGAGTAAAATCAAGATGGGGCGTTAGTATCTGATGCGCAGTCGCGTGAGACTGTGTCTCTTCTAATGAGGGCGCAGGAAAATTCTGTTCCCCCAATGCAGACGCCTGGGGTATCCCGTGTCTACGTCCTGAAGGGGCCCCTGAAAATTTGACTTGACCGATGGCACGTTCAGCTTCCTCAACATAGTTACTTACACGACCACGGTTGGTGTAAGGCGGACGTGGGAAACCAGGGGTTGTAACAATATCAGGAAGTTGCTGTTAACATTGACAGGTATATATAATCAGCAAAGTATGGAGAAACAAGGACAAAAGGGGTACCTGGACAATACCTTTGCCAATGTCACCCACGATCTGCGGGAAGAATCAGCCACGGTACGGACCATGCAAGAATATCATCACGAACGCTGCCCTTTTCACAACATTCGACCAACCCACCAAACTTCAAAACCATCCAGTTCTTTGTGCACTTCCTCTTGTAGTCACCTAGCGCTGCTTCCTCACGAAAAATCTCCCCGTCCATCGCACGCATTTCTTCTCGAAGCCTGTTTAATGTATCGGTTTGTGCTGCAAGGTTCTTATGCTCCGGGCCCATTTTATTGAGCTTCTTCTCTGCTGATTCGGCAGAGGAACCAACGCGCTTTCTCCGACGGCGAAGGTCATCGAGTTCCTCTTCACGGGTGCGCACGGTTTTCATGCTATCACGCACGGTATGGTGGAGAGACGCCCACGTAGTAAGGGCAGCAGAGAAATGAGAAAGAATGGTCGTTGAAGCGGTAAGAACATCCTAAGCGGCGATTAGCTGGACCGGAGAGGACAGACGGGTGTGCTCACCCCAAGATCGTCGCCTTCTCCTTGTCCCCAAGTCCTAAGGGCCTCCGATGCCTTGGTAAGATCTGTACTGAGTCTCTGAAGTCTGGAGAGTAAAAGTGAGTAAATTATTTGTAGAACGTGTCTTGTTTGTTGTTACGCACGACATGAGGACCGACTTCTCGGCCGTTATAAGGTCCTGAAGTGGTCGGAGATCAGGGTTACCGACCGCCAGGGCGGGTATTGTGGTGTTGTGGGCAATCTTCGTCGCTGCAGACTTGAACATGTTCTACGATGATCTGACTTAGACAACAGCCGCCACCAGCGCTACGCTATTAGACGTTGTGTTGGTTGCGGTGTGAGCTCGACCTGCTGCGACATCAAGCTGTGACGCTGCAAGCGCAGTCGCGTTGCGGATATTGAAAGGGAGCCCCCAAATTAGGTAATCGACCCTTCATCGATAGCCTTCTTGGTTCCGACAACATGAAGCGTCTCAGACGATACATGAATGCGTACCACTTACCCATTTCACTGAGCGTTTCGAACCGAAACATCGAGGCTTCCTGCTTGTCAGATGCCACGCTGGTTCATTGGACAGGAAGTTGCCTGTGGACTCTCGTGGTAAAAGGTTTGTCCTCTCGTAGCGAGGGGTCCCTGAAAACATGCGGACACCACACCTATTGTCCGATCGACCTTCGTCACCTATATGGACGAAACCGAGCTCCCCATACAGGCGTGCTAGTCACCTGGTCTAGGGAACCTTAAGGTTTTGTTGACTCGTCCGAACAGCATGTCAAGTTCCATATTTCTGTCCTCCGGACTACGCAGATCATTTTTTCTTCCATATCTGCCTGTTCATCGCTCACTTTTCCTATTTCACCCCCTTGCAAGGTTTTTGTCACGGCGACATTTTCGACCGTCCGTGGGTGATAAGTCTGGCTGCATGGGCCGTCGTTGTCTATTTTTATCTTTGGCGCTCGATGGACATCTGTGATTTGTGTCCAACAGGATGATGAAGGCGCAGTACGACGCTCAACTATTCCGGTGGTATAGGTCAGTGCACACGTTTTAGTGTCCATCGCATCAACTTTGATCGGGTGTAGGTCTTGGGCCTCCTTAGGCTCACTGAGGTGACGTTCACTGACATCGACCTACGTCGCAACGTTGTAGAATCAGTCTGGCCAGTTCTCTGCTTCGTACGTCACTGTCAGGTTTCAAGTTGTTTTTTCATCTTCATCTTCCTTTTTGTAGGTGGACCAGCAATCAGTGGCGACGAGGTTATACTCGGGTAATATCCTTCGCCGATGATGATGAAACGCCCGCCAAAAACGTCCGTACATGGCATTACTCAAACTAACTGATCCTGCATCATAATAACTTTACACACGTATCGCAGCATGCTGTCTATCTCGATGCCTTGAAACGACGATCTCAGGGTTGTCAGGCAGACGCCGAACTCGGATAACCTTGGCAAGATGGAAAATCCCATTCCTGAGAAACACGTTTATGCACTATGAAGCATTTTTGGCCCACGCGTTGGAGGGTAGAACGCCAGGAAGGGAGGATCTTGCATTACAATATGTAGCACTGAAATGCCCAGTCTCGGAGAGCGAGCAAGGATTGGCATTAGTGCACACCCACGAACATTCTAACCGTAGGTATCTCCCACCAAGCATTCTCATCGCATGCACTTGGTTCCAGAGTGCAAATGAGAGTTATCGCTCCACGATTGCGCATCCCCTACGGTTGAACGCCGCCGGAAGTCGCTCTGCCAATTGGATTCGAGGAATATGGTCGACCAACGTGCCCAACCACGGCGAAAGTGCCCTTTTGAACCGCTTCTATGTCGAAGGTCGATGGGGAGAGGGCGGGAAGAGAGTTCGGATGGGAAATGCAGTGCGTATTCTATATCCATTCACCGCAGACACAGTACGTTAGTTATGTTTCTGACACGGCTGCACGTGATACGATGGATTTTTGTATTTGGATGCATTTCTCTCTATAACATGGCTGCAGGGTCACGAGGTAGCGTACACGACAGTACGTTCCATCTCTTTTTCGTTTTCACTCATCGATCCATGATTCGTCTCGGCGCATCTAAATAATCTCAACCCATACAACTACATAACCTACTCAGGACACATACACTCACTCTCCTTGCCCACACTCATTTCTACCCAGCGATCATGTTCTTCGGTATGTCACCCACAGACCCCCGCGCTGTTCGCGGGGTACTCGCCAAATGGGACAAGTGGTCCAATCGTGCGGAGGCAACGCAGTGGTTATTAGGTATCAAAAGTAGTCGTCCTGAGGGTCGGCGTAGCAAGCAACGAGGCGGCGGAAAGTTAGGACAACCGAAAGAACCTAAGTCGAACTGATAAGATGAATGCAAACAGAAACGGTAATGGAGAGAGGATTATATGCTCGATTTGGGATGACCACGCGCTGGATCTGCTCGAAGTAAGGGACCCTCAATTGGTGCCGCACCCCACATAGGAAGAATACGGCGTGGTCAGCTGGGGTGATAGTCCGCGAGCCAGCGCCATCGCCACTGGAGTGTAAAGTTGAGCTCCTACATACGATTCATGCGCAAGGAGGAGCCACCACTGGTTGCGTGCCTCCACCACACAGCGGAACTTGCCTAGCTCACAGGTACACGCATGTGTGCAGCATTGAGTCCAGGTAGTGCCAGGAGACTCCGGTAACGGAGCATGTTTTACAGGTGGAGGTAGAGGGGTGTATGTGTATCTTCTTATTTATTTATTTTTTTTAAAAAAAAAAGGGTCGTCATTCCAATGCATCGCTCTATAGATCCAAATCAGCTGGAGTAGAGATCCTCCACGTTATGTCAGACAAATGTCCCATTGCGTAGTCTTTGGTTCGGGTCACTTTGTAAGTCACATCTTCTCGCTACCCTGCGTCTTACTCTTTTCACATCGTCTTGCCTTGTGCCTAGCACTGCTGACAATTGACCCGTCAAAACAGATACCACAAGGGGGTTCTAGTAGGCTCGCAGACGCCCACCCTAATGTGTTGTTCGGTCATATAGCGGTTGGAGCGGAACTTACCCCACAGGCTTCCCTCTGCCAGGAGACGGCGAACCTGGGTCACCTAACTCGTGGTTTCGGAGACGACGTCCGGTGGTTGCCATAGTAGCAGTAGTGGTGATGGTGAGTGTATGACTTCTGAAACGTCCATATCATGAATTCTCCCCATCCACATTTTGTTTTGTGGGCAGTGATCCTGCACGGGGCTGTCTGGGTTGGGAGAGTGGAACAATTCCTGTTGGTATAAGGTGCCAATCAGTATTTCTATAACTGTTGTGTATTGAACGGGGATGAGGGAACAGGAGTGGTATGATCTTTTCTCCGGGGTATTCTAACTTGCGCATGGGCGTTCATACGTGCCACTAGTTGGCTGAAAGATCCGCTTGCAACTCGATACGGCAATACTCTACAGCCCCTTCCCGAGGCTGACTCATTTCCCCACTTTTTACCCGCTACATACATATGATGGTAGGTTCACGCAGGTCGCATCGTCAATAGATATCGCTCCCTTCCAGAACCTTGCTGGCATCATCGCCTTTTCTGGACGTTTCCGTGGGCACAGCCACTGCCGGTTTCTGCCACGGGGCAACACTTTGCACGATTTTTCCGCGAAGTCTTGCAAACAAACTATGGAAGGCTCATTCAAAGTCGAACGGGACATGCCTTCACAGGCGAGTACTATTCCACCTTTGTCCCCACAGAGAACGCCTCCTGCCCATGTGGTGAACATATCCAAACTCGTGACCATATACTGGCAACGTGCCCTGCCTACGAGTCCAACCGCAACATACTACGTTCTGCATCAGAAGACCCCGTCGTAACAGATATCTTAGGAACGGAGAAGGGAATAGAAGCCCTTTCCGATTTCCTCAAGGAAACAAATGCCTCCAAAAAGTTGAGGCAAAACGACCCAAGCCGCAACAACCTGCACCCGTCCTCTTCATCAGAGTAAAGCCAATATCGCTTTCTTAGTTTTATTCCGTTCACAGTACATTACGAAATAATACGCTCATCACCACTTGACATTGTGCATATACATATACCCCAAACGCTAACTAGAAACTACACGTTTCACTCCACAACTACCATTAGGTAGTATATACTTTACAACGTACTATACTGGCCCTCGGGCACCGCGTCTTAGTAGCAGTCTACTTGTTGCAGTATATAAATATAGAAATTCTCTCTCTCTCTCTCTTGCAAACAAACTTGGTGTCAGTTCCAGGTTGGGGTTACTTCTTATCCTACATGCGCATTTTCCCTGGCAGCCGATAAAACTATTTCCCTCAGGTCCACAAGAGATCATTCGTGCGCGATATCGCTCGTAAAAGAAGGTGCTAGCGTCCATGTGTAGCACGAATGCTACTTCATAGTCTATCCTTGCTCTCTTTTTGGCCTCAATCCTAGCCAGTTGAGCCCTAGAGTTCAGCGTGGAACACCTGGACCCTGTATCCTCCAACAGGCTCTTCCCATGAAGCGGCGCCCTCAGCCTATCAGCGTCACCTTCATGATACAGCTGCTGGTCGGCATTACGACCCTATGGAGGTGAGAAATCAGTGTCAAGCTCTTTCACTCGGCTGTCTTCTCAACACCCGTAGTCGTCGGTTATGCTGGGTCTTAGTAGGGACTGAAGGAAGTTATCCCCACGATGATCGTGGCAGCATACATGGAAGAATCCTCGGAATGGGAGCGTTTCCTTTGGTATGAAGAATTATGCGAATTTGGATGGTACTTGCCATTGGCAACGCAGTGGTCAATAGTTATTGCGGTGACTTCGATAGATTATCAGGTTCCGAAATCCGAAGGGTGCTTTCTAGTTCACTGGACCTTTCAGGCTGCAAATTATTTCGCCGTTGCGGTTTTTCATAATCCACGTATTTCCGAGATATCAACTCTCGTGTCGCGTCGGGAGGCGTACACGGCGGGAATGGAATATAAAGCCTGCTGACACGTCCGTACCCAAGGACAGCATGATTAGTCTGCTGACGATGAGAAAACCATTCTGGTTTCGTAGAATCTTCGGCGACCTTTACACCCTTTTCCTCTTCACCCAGTCCGACATCAGGACTGCACTGCTACCAATAGTGAGCAACTTCTAATGTTATATTTCTATGCTCACGCTATTCCTGCAAGACCCTCTTTTCAATCGCCGCAGCTCCACTGGCCAGCCCCGTTCGGCTCCTCGAGACCGCTTTCTGGATCTGGCTTCACCAGCTACAATGCACCGTAGCTAACCAGATCAAAGCACTTGACGAAGACAAAATCAATAAGCCCTCTAGACCGATTCCCGCGGGTCGCATTACTGTAGAGGGTGCCATTATTCTTAGATGGGCTCTTGTTCCCATATGCCTGGTGTGCTCCGCTCTCTATAGCACGGAATTGATGCAAACTAGTCTCTCGCTTGTGCTGTTGACCATGTGGTACAACGAGCGTGACGGGGACAAAGGTGCCTTATCCAAAAACTTCTTAACTGCATTTATATACGGCGTTGGCGAATTTGGTGGTACCCTTGTTGCAGGTATGCTTCCCCATTCTCCTAATGTTAGACTGCAGCTGAATACTGCGCTTTGAGGTCATGATCATACTCAGGTCAGCCCAACGGGGCGAATTGCCGTAGTAGTCATGGTTGCTGTTTTCATGTCAACCATCCACGCACAAGACTTTAAGGATGCAGATGGTGATCACTTAACGGGAAGACGGACTTTCCCCATTGCCTATCCCGTCGCGTCGCGTTTCGCAATTGGACTGGCGATCCCACTCTGGTCGGTCTTGCTAACTGTTATGTGGCAACTTGATTTGCTATGCGGCATTGCATTTGTTGGATATGGATGTTACGTTGGAGCTAGGTTCATGCTTTACCGCACCGTGCACGATGATAAGCTATCCTGTAAATATTATAGTGTAAGTATATTCATCCTCCATGGACACGAGTCAGTGCCAAATGATCGTTTAGGCATGGTTTTCCATCCACCACCTCTTTCCGGCGTACTGGTACTACCACCATGGCGCTGACAAGTACCCGAACGTTTTGTCTCATGATTTTTTTCGCATCTGGTAGCTACCAATTTCATCTGTTCTCATTTCGTATTCTGATCTTTGGTTGGCGGAATCCGCCCTCGTACCCATTATCCATACTTCCCCCTTGGGTTTATGATTTCATCCGCACATGATTCCGGTGTATGTGTAGTTTTATTGGTGCGAACTTGGGATGCCGAGACCATAGAAACGCTTTACCGATATGATTGATATTCACGAAGGATGACATGATGACTGGCAACAGCAATATATATACTCAGCAACTTTGCTTTTCTGCATTTTACCGCGATCACCCGTGATGGTGTTAAGCTATCGGTCCGCAAGCCAGCGCTGTCCCACCGGAGTGTACAATGCGTTCCTGCGTACCACTCGTGCATCACAAGGACCCAACTCACGCGTATGTACATTGATTTGAATCCATGTAGTGGGAGAGGTCCTGGTTCCGGTAGTTGGGCGCGGGCGGTATACATGGTTCGTGGGCAGAGGTAGAGGGGTCTACATGTGTTTTTTTAAAATCGAGGGTCGGCCTACCTGGCATTCCAATGCATCGCCATATCCAAGTCAGCTAGAGCAGATATTCTCAACGCTATGTCCCACCGCATCCCATCTCAATGCGTAGCCCCTGATCCAGGTTGTCTTGTAAGTCACAGCTACTTTCTTCCCTACCGTACTCGTTTCATGTCGTGCCCGCTACCGCTGACATTTACCTGTTGAAACGGAGACCACAAGAAATTTCTAGCAGGCTTGCAGACGCACTCTGCAATGTGTCCTGGCCGGTCATATAGGAATTGCAGCGGGGCTTATCGTGCGGGCTTCCGTGTGAGGCAGCGAACGTGATAATGGGTGGTGGTGGTGAGTGTAGCACGTACGTACGTATGATGGGAGGATTCATGCCCACTTTGGTGCGGGAGTAAGTTATTGAGCCTGCGTGAGGTTGTTGTCTTCGATTTGTTTGTGGAGAGTGGAACAATTTCTATTGATAAAAGGAGCGTCAGTACTTCAGGCATTATTGTATGAACGGCGACGAGGAAACAGGATTTGTATGTTTCGATCTCTTTCATTGGCGCCAATGTCAGCTGAATTATTCGACCCTGCTCACACTTACTGTGCGGGAAGAAGTAAAATGATCTCCATGTGGGTGTCTACACGTACCAAAATTCCGGTGGCATCGGAAAGATATGCCTGTTGCAATTTGGCGGGGCGATAGGTGGCACTGACCACAGAATAACCGTAGATAGGCTCGAGGGACTAAACCTGAACGAGATGATGATGCACAGGTTATGGGCGAATGACTGTGGCTGCAACTAGTGACTCCTCAACATCTCACTCAATGAAAGCTACTGCTCAGGACGAACGGGATCACTTCTTTCGAGGCTTGTTCTAGACGAATCCACAAAGATTTGGCGAGCGCCCCGGGTAGGTTAATGGTCACGACCAGAGCGGTTTGTTGACTGTTTGCGCAGTATGGCCCTTTGGAGCCAACAACTAACTAGCATGATGGGTGCTCTGGCTACGCATAAACTCATCCAGACCCTTCATCATCTCCACGCACCCTACAAGTTCCGATCATCGACCCAACCGTATCGGACTGGGATGTCAGTGCCTTCGTTAGGAAACGTGCACTAGAATCACGTCCTCGCCACCGCTTTCTGTCAACGAGGGTAAATTTACCCTCTACATAACTTGCTATGAACATGATAAGCAGGAACCTGAGAGGGTCTGAGAAGAATCAGACGCTATGGATCAAGCTTGCGCATGGCTTCGTCGCGTTCTCTGCAGCAATCTCAAAGAACATTACCCTGCATATAGCCGTATCCATTTCGCACGGAACTCTCGTCCAAGCTGGAGGGGGTAGAGAGAGTGCAGTGATAACGTGTGTCTTCTCTCGGAAGTAGCAGTGCGACCGGCTTGAGACCTTCCGAATGCGGGCCCTGAGGGTAGGCAAGTCACCAACAGTTGTCAATTTGAGGCAGGATAAGAGGTCGTGAACATTATACGTAGAAGCCCACGTTAGGCGTACTGAAGACCACAGGCGGTTACGCTTCGCGTAAGAAGTACTGTTATCTACCACGCGCAGCACGCCTACCGCTGCTGTGGAATTCATGTGTCCTAAGACATGGTTCTAGGTTCTGCAAACAACCTGGGTGTGTCGCGACGTAGGTACGAGCAGACGATTTTGCTGGGCCCGATGCGTCCCTTTCGAATGGGGTGCCGTTTGCGTGAATATACATCACTTACTCCTTTCCCCAAGCGTTTCAAACTGAATCGTCGATGCTTCCTTCCAGTCAGGTGGTGACGGACGCCCGCACATTCCTGGTCATTACAATCAGTGGTAAAGTAGACTTTACCAGCTTTCTGATTCCTCTTGTATCTCTTCGTGTGCATCCACATCGCTGGCCATCCAGTTGCGGCGATACAGAACTACTGAGTCAGAGGGCCAACGGTGGGTCGACACAGTTATCAACTTGTGGCAGAGGGAGTGCTGTACGAGCTGGGATGATAATGGCAAACCCACTCTGCCCCTGGGCGTTCACTGGCAGAATGGCAAGGCAACGGTCAAACGATAACTACAACTCACGCGCCATCGAAATAAGTCAGTAAAGTTTTGTGTTATTGCCAAACATTTTCGCACACAACTTTTTATGTAATGGATGATTACAGTAACATCTTCCGGCAGTTAGCAAAGATTCGCGGAAAACGTACCAACGTTATTACAGGAATTTCCAGGTGAAGGTTTTAACAATTAAACAACAACCGCTTGCGTTGATATCATAGGAGAGATTCAACGGGTGTGCTTAAATTTTGATGTGTTTGGAGGACATCTACTGAACATCTTTACGGCTGCTTCCGGGGTCCTTTTGCCTTTGCAGCGGTTCCGACTTCAAGCTTCACGGTCGTTGCATCATGACCCGCGTCAAGTGATGCTACGTGGTACGTTTTTTGAACTTCCCAGAATGGGTTGACATTAATGTCCCACTTCACCAACCTCCGAAGGCTCCGATATTGATGCAATGATGTATGACATCTGGACAAAAGAAAGACCTTTCGGTAAACAAGTTGCTGCCGTCGCAGCTCGGTTGTGTTCTAGTCTTTGGGGTCCAAACAGCCATATCTTTTGGTATCAGCACTTACTAATCAATGCGTCCCACACCCATCTTCCTCAGCGCTATTGGGATCACTTCTAATCTTACACGTGGATATTGGCCGTGGCCCACAGCACTAAGACAATCACCGACAGGCCTACATGTTCTGCCTGACATACTTGCTCTCAGATCAGTCGTACGTGGTACCTTGTACAAGATGCCAACACCTATGTGTAGCACAAATACAGCTACTCCATGGTAGCCCGCCTTTGTTCTCTTTTTGGCCTCAATTCCGGCATGTCAAGGCCTAGAATTTTACGTGGGAGGGGTTACCTTGCACGGGCTCTTTCCCGAAGCGGTGCTCCTACATCAATATCGCCTTTGCGGTACAGCCTAGAGCTGGTTGGCACCTACGAACCTATAGAGATGAGTAATCAACGAGTTCTTTCATTCGGTCACCAGCCCTACAGCGGCCTAGTCGCCAGGAGGAAACTGTGTGAGTGCGCCTTTTTGCCACAGATGTCACCATAGCTGTCTTACCGCTTGCACCAATCCAATTATCTCCATAGCGCCGGCCTGGTCCAGATCCGCTTCTCCGACAGCGGTGTGGGAATAGGACAAGGTCATCCATCTATCATACCAATAAAGGAAGAATGCATGGGGTTACCTGTTATGTGAACGTCTTTGGCCGGGGGCCCCTTCATTTAAGCTGCCATAATGAAAAGAACAAGGTTCTGAGAGAATCGGCGGCGGACGCCGGTGAGTCGGATCAACAAAACGTTCTATGTATCTGTGTTTGTCCAGGCAGGCTGAGGCTCAGTTAAAGCGTCCTTAGTCAAGGCTGTACTCCCCCTCGTGGCAGCATACATGGAACAATACTCAGAACGTGAACGTTTCCTTCGGAGCGGGTATTCAAGAAGTATGCGAGCATTCGAATGGTACGGGATATTTGCGGCGCGGCGGTCAATATTATTACCGGTGACTTCGTGAGACCAACAGGTTCCGAAATCTCAGGCGCGGTAGCTAGCGCTACCAATACTCAACTCTGCAGGTGAACCAACGTTCTCGGGCTGTGGCTCACTGCCAGTGCCTTTCTGCCTACGTTCCCGGTGATTCACATAGCTCGGATGTAACAACTCCCGTGCCATTACAGGAGGCGGACTTGACGGCAGTAAGCTTTCAGTCCCCGAGCCATGGGCGCGAATACGTGAAGGTATAAATCCTTCAGCCTTCATACATGTGTGTCTTAAGGACAACATGATCAGTCTGCCGACAATGACACAACCAATCTGGCTTCGTAGAATCATCGGCGATCTCTACACCCTTTTCCTCTTTACCCAATCCGACATCAGGATTGCCTTGCTACCAGTAGTGAGCAACCTCTTCCGATGCTATATTTCTGTGCTGACGCTGTTCATGCAAGACCCTGTTCTCCGTTGCCTCAGCTCCACTGGCCAGCCCCATTCAGCTGCTCGAGACCACTTTCTGGATCTGGCTTCACCTTCTACAATGCAATGTAGCCAACCAGATCAAAGCACCTGACGAAGACAAAATTAACAAGCCATCTAGGCCGATCCCCGCGGGTCGCATTACTGTAGAGGATGCCACTTTTCTCAGATGGGCTCTTGTTCCCATATGCTTGGCGTACTCCGCTCTCTACAGCATGGAGTTGATGCAAATCAGTCTCACCCTTATCCTGTTCACTGTGTGGTACAACGAACGTGACGGGGACAAAGATTCTTTATCCAAAAATTTCTCAACTGCGGTTATGTACGGCATAAGTGAGCTTGGCGGTACTCTTGTTGCAGGTATGCATCGTCACCACCCTAGTGTTAGACTGCAGCTGAACACTTTCCCTTCAAGGCCGTGATCGCACTCAGGTTAGCCCAACTGGGCGAATTGCCGCTGAAGTGACGGTTGCTGTTTTCATGTCAACTCTCCATGCACAAGACTTTAAGGATGCAGAGGGTGATCGCTTAACAGGAAGACGGACCTTCCCCATTGCTTATCCCGTCGCGTCGCGTTTCGCAATTGGACTGGCGATCCCGCTCTGGTCGATCTTGCTCGCCGTTATGTGGCAACTTAATTTGCTATGTGGCATTGCATTTATTGGATATGGATGTTACGTCGGAGCTAGGTTCATGCTCTACCGTACCGTGCAGGATGATAAGCTATCCTGCAAATACTACTGCGTAAGTATTAACATTCTCCATGGACGTGAGCCGGTGCTTAGGCTAAGTGATCGTTTAGGCATGGTTTTCCATACATCATCTGTTCCCGGCGTACTGGTATTGTCTCCACGGAGCTAACGAGTACCCGAACTTGGCCTTCGTTGAGAACATGCTTGTTGATATGTTCGGCATCGCCGCATAGATAAAAGATGAGTACACCAACACTATATCTATATATACCCTGAAACTCTTCGCCATTCTACCGTACACACTCATCGATGACATGTATTCATGGCTCTGTCTTGGCTCTGTCGTTCAATGATGGTATAGCCCTAGTGATCTGGTCCTACATTGTATGTATACTCTTGGCTTATGTGTACAGAGCACGGTAAAATAATTCACGTCGTTGAATGTGTGTATCCATTATATCCAGTTTTCACCCCTGCTATTTTCCCGAAGTATATTTCCTGCAGTGAAGAGCTGTCCTTGTTGCACTGTCACCCCTGATTGTGAAGGATGTGAAAACGTCTGCCCTCTGCTCAACGCAGAGTAGTGGGGAACTGGTTCAAAGGTTCCGCATAGTTATTCTGGTCAAGGAATACTGACACGGTAGCCACTTCGTCGCAGGCGACGGTTTGAGACTGGGTAGCACTGTTTCTGTCTTGCTGTATAGTATTAGGTCAAAGTGACCAGGGGCACTGGCAGCAATAAGTGCATATTGCTTAGTCAGCAGACTCAGCACGAGTAACTTTCCTATTCATATCTCCACCTGATCTTCCATGTCAACTACATTCACCTATCTCCCGTCTCTTTGAAGCTTCGCATTTCAGGCTGGCGAGGTACTTACTATCTGTTGGTCCCTAGATACCTTTTGTAGCATAGTCAACTGAATCCGTCTCATCCCATCGCATTTGGGTCACACTTGTGGCACTCTGTGGTGGCTGTACAATGATGGTGATCTTGCTGAGGTACGTTGTTCTGCCAACAACCTGCTTTCATCATTTCTTTTCTTTCATCCATTCAATTTGTCAAGAGTGCCACAGATTATTTATCTGCGCCATTCCTCCGAAAACACCGCATACCGATAATATACTTAAATAATGACCTTGCATCAGGAACTTCTTTCTTCTGTCGGCTCGGTTACGTGTCGAATTACCGGATGTGCAGAATGCACAGTGCATACCGTACGGATCCCCATCGCGCCCGACCTGGGAAGAATGCAGGAGTTAAAGGCATGATGGGATAAGGCGGTGGGATGCCTTTCACCCCGTTCATACTTCGCAGTTAACGTTCCTGTTCCTGTGGTACAGCAAAGATTGTGTAAAGGCGACCGTACGCAATCACCACTGTGCATGTACTATCCGGAATGCTATGGGGCGGCTTGCTTGTTATAGTTTATCAACAGGCGCACGGCTACGTTCTTCCGAAGTAACCGGGATATCCATTATCTGCAGGTTTCAGCTGGAACACTGTTCACATCACAAATGCGTAGAGAGATCAACCGTCGAATTTAGCGTGAGCATCTACTTTCTCGAACAACCAGGCATTGCGCATTTATCTGATTCAAGGATTTTGAGCATTACAGCTAAATTAATTGTACTCGCTATAAATAACCCAATGTGTGTGCCTCGCGTCTTCATTTGAACAGCATGGCATTCACCTCCTATCGATATTGTCGCGAGAACACACAGCCCGTTATAGATGTCCACGTTCTGAGGAACGCTACGCTCTGCTCCGGGAACTCAAGGTTAGCCGGTGTATGTTGGGAAATCCTCCCGGAGCGAAAGCGCGCCAGAGTTCAGAAGTGTTGGTGCTATAAAGTCTGAGGATGGGTTCGTGTAAGTACAAGCAATACATCCACACTCGAGATGGGCATACGAACATTTGAACCTCTAAAGATCTTCAGTGACTTATACACAGTTTTCCTTTTCACACGTTCCGACATCAGGATTGCACTGATTCCAGTGGTGGGTCGAGCACAATCTTATCCCCCTTGACTGTCATTAATGCTAGTGGTACCAGACTCTTTTTGCCGTCGCCGCAGCTCCATTGTCCAGCCCTCTCCGGCTTCTCGATACCGTTTTATGGATTTGGCTGCATTTACTGCAATTCAATGTTGCCAACCAGATCAAAGCACCGGAGGAAGATAAGATAAACAAGCCCTCCAGACCGATCCCTGCTGGTCGAATCACTGTCCACGATGCCACCACTCTCCGCTGGGCTCTTGTTCCAATATGCCTTGCATACTCGGCCCTGTACAGTGCACAGCTGACGTTTGTCAGTCTCTCGATGCTGCTGTTCACTGCGTGGTACAATGAGCATGACGGGGATAAGGAACCGCTTTCAAAGAATCTCCTGACCGCAGTCATGTATGGGTGTCTCGAGATGGGCGGGACCCTTGTAGCAGGTAAGCATTAATGTCAGCAGGACGTTATCGATCGATCTCACCAGCCAGTAAAGCTCGGGACCATACGCAAGTCAGTGATACTGGCATGATCGCAGCCGAATTGACAGTGGCCGTGTTCTCGTCGACTCTACATGCCCAGGACTTTAAGGATGCAGATGGGGATCGCGAGACTGGAAGGCGCACTTTCCCTATTGCCTACCCTGTCCTATCGCGTATCGCAATAGGACTAGCCATCCCTCTCTGGTCAATCTTTCTGGCTCTTTTGTGGGAACTCGACGCACTCTCTGCTACCGCCTTCGTCGCTTACGGATGCTATGTGGGGACGAGATTCATGCTCTACCACACGAAACAAGACGATAAACGATCCTGCAAGCACTATAGCGTGAGTAGCATTATTCTTCTATCCAGCGACGTGTATTCTAATCAGCCTATTAGACGTGGTTCTCATTGCATCATCTATTCCCTGCTTACTGGTACTACCACCACGGTGCCAACGGATATCCCAGTCTCGCCTTCTTGGAGCATATCCTAAATGGTTCTATCGTTGCATAGGAAGCGACATTCTGCGGCGATCCGAGTCGGTAGATGCCTCCCTTACTATTGTATGCATGAGGGTTCTCTTATGTAGTGAGTTTATTTTTTCTGTAGCAATATGTGCGCCTAGATTCAGTTCTTGTGCAAGTTCCACGACTAGTCAAATGCCAATAGAGACAACTGTAGGACGGATACATGATTCCATGTTTGTAACTAAGAACACTGCAAAATAGAGACATCGAAAGAAAGATAGCGCTGATCAGGCGGGGGAACCCGACGATGTACTATGCCAGCGGATTACCCTCGGTGTCATACGAGTTTCTGGAGTCGGGACTTGCATAATATGGCTGCGTCCTGTTCGCCGAAAACATCAGCATTGTCTTTGCGAAGGCTCTCTTCGCTTTCTCAGTTATCGTGAAACAGTGGTCGGTTTCTGAAGAAGGCTCTTCTACCTTGGATATGGATTCGCGGCCCTGATCCCAATCCCTGAACAGCATTGGCGAGTGCGGCGCATTTTTGGCACAAGATGGGAGCATGGTGCTTACCAGTAGGTATGATAAGGTCAATGCCATCATCCGAGACTTTTGCGCTCCACGGAAAGCGCGTTAAGCTGTGTCCCTGAACCATGTCCGGTCTTTGAGGAATATATTCGGGGCTGTGACTTCGAGCTGATGCCTCAAGAGGAAGGCCGAAATGGATGTTGGAGATCAGAACCACTGCCAGATGACACCGTGGACGAAAGTCGGGGGGCGGACCTCACTGCTCCTTGACCCTCACCCTCACTCTCGCAATAGTCCACCCAAGTCTCATATCCCCGGAAACAATGGTGGAATCCCCTTCCTCGAAATAGCCGAGCGCTCCCCAGAAGTCATACCATACGCTACACCGTTTCTTTGTTCATTTTCATGCGTACATATCCTCTCACATGCCAACAATAAACTATTCGTGATACTTCACCATTACCATACGGTAGTATTTGCTTTACATCTCACTCTACGGGCCCAATGGGCACCGCATCTTAGTAGTAGACTACTTGTTGCGGTATATAAATACAGAAATTCTCTCTCTCTCCCCAGAAGTCATACAACTTCCAATATAGCCTTTTCGTCGCGAGCAGTGCTTTACGTAGGGCAGGGTTAGCAATGGCAAGAGTACACTGGAGGCATTATCCAATGTTTGAGCCACAAACAATAAAAGAACATGAAAGAAAGAGATACTATGTCTAGGAAGATTGAATATTTTTACCATGTTCTCTTTGTGTTTTGAAACATAGTATCTGCTTTTTCAATGTTTTATTTACTCAACATTAGTTTTTGCCCCCAGTGGTACGTACTACTAATAACAATTTGCTTAGTTAGCACAGGTGGAATACTTTGTTGTCACACTTGTTCCCAGCATCTCCACCGCTTCTTTCCCTTCAGCCATTCAGTGTGTCAAGGACGTTACAGGCTATTCGGCCGTATCGTTTTGCGGAAAACAGTGTAATGACCTCCACTGCAGTGGTCACGTCATTTTTGTGCGGCTCGGCTACGTGTCGACTTGCCGGATGAGCAGACTTGGGAGATCATCCGGCCTGGGAAGAGTTACAGCTGGAGTAATTATGGGATGTTCATACTTTTCTGTTAACGTTCCTGATCTTGTGAGATGGTAACAATTGTGCAAATATGGTACACAATCAGCGCTGTGCAATATCAGGAATATTGGTATGAGACACAGCTATATACGTTCCTCCGAGCTAACCGGGATGTCGGTTATCTTCAGATTTCAGCCGGAACAAATCTCTCACTCACTGTTCACACCCCAAATGGATAGGAACACCCAGTAGAGTGCAAACAAAGGACAAAATATAGAGGGAAAAAAAAGTGCGCAGGGAGATTCTCGCGATTAGGGTGAGCATCTACTTCAAGTTCACTTAAACAACCAGGCATCGCGCATTTATCTAATTTACTTCAGCTTTTCTAGAATCAATTGTACCCGCTTTAGATACTCTTATGTGTGGGGCGCGCCTTCATTTGAACAGCATGGCATTCACTCCTATCGAAACTACCCGCGAGACTACACAGCCCGTTATAATTGACCACGTTCTGAGGAACGTTACGCATTGCTCGGGGAACCTAAGGTTTGCCGGCGTATGTTGGGAAATCCTCCCGGAGTGAAAGCGCGCGCCAGAGTTCAGAAGTTTTGGTACTATAAAGTCTGAGGATGGGTTCGTGTAAGTACAAGCAATACATCCACACTCGAGATGGGCATACGAACATTTGAACCTCTAAAGATCTTCAGTGACTTGTACACGGTTTTCCTTTTCACACGTTCCGACATCAGGATCGCACTGATTCCGGTGGTGGGTCGAGCACAATCATATCCCCCTTGACTGTCATTAATGCTAAGGGCACTAGACTCTATTCTCCATCGCTGCAGCTCCATTGTCCAGCCCTCTCCGGCTTCTCGATACCGTTTTATGGATTTGGCTGCATTTACTGCAATTCAATGTTGCCAACCAGATCAAAGCACCGGAGGAAGATAAGATAAACAAGCCCTCCAGACCGATCCCTGCTGGTCGAATCACTGTCCACGATGCCACCATTCTCCGCTGGGCTCTTGTCCCAATATGCCTTGCATACTCGGCCCTGTACAGTGCACAGCTGACGTTTGTCAGTCTCTCGATGCTGCTGTTCACTGCGTGGTACAATGAGCATGACGGGGATAAGGAACCGCTTTCAAAGAATCTCCTGACCGCAGTCATGTATGGGTGTCTCGAGATGGGCGGGACCCTTGTAGCAGGTAAGCATTAAAGTCACCAGGACGCTATCGATCGGTCTTACCAGCCGGTAAAGCTCGGGACCATACGCAAGTCAGTGATACTGGCATGATCGCAGCCGAATTGACGGTAGCCGTGTTCTCGTCGACTCTACACGCCCAAGACTTTAAGGATGCCGAAGGGGATCGTCAGACTGGAAGGCGCACTTTCCCTATTGCCTACCCTGTCCTATCGCGTATCGCAATAGGACTAGCCATACCCCTCTGGTCAATCTTTCTGGCTCTTTTGTGGGAACTTGACGCACTCTCAGCTACCGCCTTCGTCGCTTACGGATGCTACGTGGGGACGAGATTCATGCTCTACCACACTAAGCAAGACGATAAACGATCCTGCAAGCACTATAGCGTGAGTAGCATTATTCTTCTATCCAGCGACGTGCATTCTAATTAGCCTATTAGACGTGGTTCTCATTGCATCATCTATTCCCTGCTTACTGGTACTACCACCAAGGTGCCAACGGATATCCCAGTCTCGCCTTCTTGGAGCATATCCTAAATGGTTCTATCGTTGCATAGGAAGCGACATTCTGCGGCGATTCGGGTCAGCAGATGCCCCCTTACTATTATTGTATGCATGAAGGTCTCCTAATCAGTGTACTTTTTCTGTAGAAGTATGTGCATCTCGATGTCTTTTGTGTAATGTTTGCAGTCCTGGTCCTCATCTCACATACCCAACGTGGGGGCTTCACTCTTCGTGGATAAGTCCCTTCATACTGGTCGAGTACCGATAGAGACAGAGACAACCGTAGAATGGATACATGACTCCGTGTTTGTAACTAAAAACACTGCAAAATAAATTAGATCGAAAGAAAGATAGCACCAATGAGGCGGGGAGACTCGACGATGTATTATGCCCATGGATTATCCTCGTTATTATACGAGTTTCTGAAGTTATATGCGTCAGGACGTGCATGATATGGCGGCGTTTGTGCGCGAACGATGTCCTCGGGCTTGTCCAGCTCGACAACATCAGCATTGTCTTTGCGAAGACTCTCTTCGCTTTCGTTCTCGGTTATTGCGAAGCGGTGGTCCGTTTCCGAAGAAGGCTCTTCTACCTTGGATATACGTTCGCGGCTCTGATCCCAAACTCTGATCAACATTGGCGAATGCGGAGAATTGCTGCCACGAGATGGGGGTGCATGGTGGCTATCAGTAGGCATGATAAGGTCAACGGCATCTTCCCCAGCAAGGGGCGCTCGAGGTGACTTCGAGTGGAACCACCGAGACCGAGAACTTTGCGATGTCGTGCGCTCCACGGAAGGTGCGTTAAGCTGTGTCTCCGAATCACTTGCACTCTTCGGGGAATATATTTGGGGCTGTGACTTCGAGCCGGTGCCAGAAGAGGAAGGCCGATACGGATTTTGGAGATGAAAGCCACTGCCAGATGACACGGTGGATGAAAGTTGGGGGGCGGACCTCACTTCCTTGCCTCTAGCGTTAGTCCACCCAAGTCTCACACCCCCGGCAACGATGGTGGAATCTCCTTCCTCGAAATCGACAGTGCGCTCCCCAGAAGTCACGTAATTCGTGGCTGGCCTCGGCATACTCTGCGTTGCCCCGTACCCAGTCGTACCTTTGCGAGGCAGCTTGCATTCGTCTGTCCCCGCAACAGCGTGTATACTCTCCCTCACCATTCTAGCCTGCTCCTCCCACATAGCCTGGCGAGCTTCATCCGAGCTAACGTCCACCACGGGGTATAAATAATCCCCGAAAACATATTTCTTTGCATGTTCATACAGCAGCTCGTCCGCACCGCTCGGTCCCGCCAACGCATCATTGAACCTCAGTGCATACTCGTCATCATCGGGAACATCCACGTCGTCGCCTGGGAGGCGAGTAGCGGAATACTCATAGTACATGTCCTGGGCGTCGTGCACCACGTCTTCGGCGTCTTCAGCAAGTAATGGCGCTGCGACCTCACTTTCTCCATGTTCAATGGTGTCACCTAAACCCCTCACCTCCGGCAACCAGTATTTACGCTTGCCACCAGCTGAGTAGCGAAGGCCGGCACGGATGCGGCGTTCCCTTGCGGCACCGACGTGCATACCGCCTTCGCTGGGTTCAAAAGCCCGGTAATTAATCCCTTTACCCCTAAGAGTGGCTCGGGTATCTTCTACGATGTCTTTCAAGCCAAATGCGTCGCGGAATGCATAACCGAGACGCATGCGAGCGACATACATGGGAGGTCCTCCTTTCTGCGGCGCAGAAGTGGGAGGGTGGATGAAGTCGCGATATGAGAAAGCGTACATGTGAGCTGCGGCAAAGAAAGGCATCTCAAAGCAGATGAGGGTGTCTGTGAGACCAAGGGAGATGTGTTCGTTGTCGGTGTATGGTCCGAGGCGGGTGATGGCACCCAATGCAACCAGGGAGGATATAATAACAGACTGCCAGAAAGAGAAGAAGAGAATGCCTTTTACACAAAGGAACTTCGGAACTGGCCTTCATTACAGAGCGATCAGCACAAGCGGAAATGAACGGTAGAGATCAACGTACCTGAAGGGCTTCAAATCTGCATTGACACACATCCAAAATACAGCTAGACACCACAGTGCGAGACAGATGGAGGTGTTATATATGATAGATACATACAGATACCCGCTTCGTGCGCGGAAATCACCCTCGTTGTAGGTGCCAGTCGCTTTCATTATCAGGCTCGCAAACGCGAGCGCGGGCTTTACCTGCACATACTCTTACTGAGAGTAAGCCACTGGTGGATCAACGACGTGAAAACATCCGTACGTAGAATACCCCGCTTGAGGAACAAGAATGTATATGGGTCGCTGACGTCAATCTCGTTACGCCATAAACTGACGGGAAAGACTGCTGGGATAGGCTGGCGTCCATGAAGCATTATGAGGAGGGAGCGTTCGCCACCCAAGTAATCAACGAGGAGGACGAAGAAGCAATAGATGACGAATGCCTAAACGAGGTCAGGATTGAGGTTACTCAGGAGCAAAGACGGACTCGCGCACCTCGTATATGTCGCGAATTGCGTCAATGAAGAAAGCAGCTTCCAGTGAGAAAAGTGAGATGAGTGAGGCGACCCCGTACAATGGGACCATCAACATAATCCGAACCACCATTCTAGGATCCTGTGCATTAGAAGTATCATAGCACAAAATCAAACGATTTACCTCTGTAGGAGCGGCTTTCTGTAGTTTCTCAGCTGCAGCCATATCGACAGTCCACTTACGACCACCGCGACAAAGGTTGAGGCTCCAGCAAAGACGAGGACGGGCAGCGGTAAGCTTGATCCTGCCCCGTGCCCATGTGTCAAGTCAGGAAGAATACCCATCCTTCCTAAACTTCGCTTATATCGTGGTGACTAGTTGGTGAATGCGTTCGTGCTTCCGACTGTGCCGCAGGGCATGTGCTTACATAAGCCACACCAGCAGACCGGTACCTTTCCAATGGAACTGTGAAGTAAGGACTGTCGGAGACTTTGTGACCTGCCAGGGACTTTTTTCTATACGACTACCTGTGCACTTTCAACACTGTACTTCGGTGGATAGATGAACACCGACAGCATCCGGATGGGATCTGTGGTATCAAGTACGACCATGGGGGTCGATACGATTGCCCACTAAATGAGTAGGTGTGCTGTCGCTTATGGACATTGTCAAGGACTAATATGGTCTCGATGCGATTTGCCTGCTGGCGAGGCACAATATTACCCTCAAGTCTTACACATTAAAGTGCAGAGCTAGTCGGTATAGACTTCCGCTATCTTGCTTATGTTGGTTATCCAACTCGGAGTTCATTCGTCTTGGGTGCATGCTTTACGGCGACCGTGGCTTCTGCATGATTCGCTTCTTTCCTGGCGACATCCTCCCGCCCAAAAGCTCAGCTTCGACTGACCCAAACCATGATCAGTCGCTACTGAAAGGAGTAATAAACATCTTGAGCCAATTTTGCAGTCATGTCAAGTACATCTTTGCCGGACCATTGGTCCATTTGTTCGGGCTGTCATATTTGGGAGGCAGTTGGGTAGGCCTGGGAGGGGCCACTTACAAATAATAGGTGGTGTGCAGTCAAAAAGGAAAACGTACAAAAATGGGTTGACGTTTCCCTTTTCTCCAATCCCCGTTGCATCCATTCTCTGACGAGTTGGAAACATGCGTGGAGATCTGTCTTCGAGGCGGCATTGAGGTTGTTGCTATATTGCACCCATCACAGGATCCCAGTCTTCACTGGTGTGTTTGGATTGAAAAGGGATTAAGATTTGTTAGAACTTGCAATACGTGCAGAGTCATCAATCCTGGGCTGGTCAATAGTGCGGAAGTTGTACGTAGTCTCAGCTCTAAATATTTTTTGGGTCACAAAGAATTTTCAGTGGACGTACTGCATTACCAATAACCGTTGCGCGTTGGTGCATTCTGGTGCGTAGGCCTTGGTCTCGAGTAGACTTATTGCGTTCCGAATACATTGTTGCTCCAGACTCCACCTCTTAATCAGGGGTTTGTTCCAGTACATCGTTGAATTTAGCTGAGCGTGTCCGCCGATACCATCCCAACGAGTCGTTCATGGCTATCCCGTCGCTGACTTGTCGACCATGTCGCGAGTGAGTTTGTGAATCGGGTTCAAAATGCAAGAAACCGGACGCATGGACACCGAATTTGTTTTCCGACACGCTAGTTTATCTCATTCACTCACTGTCTCTAAGTGTAAGGTATCAATGACCCACCTATCCTGTGCAGACTGGAAGAACGCTTAGGCTCCGGCTGGGAGTGCAGCTGGGCAGTGAAAAGGGCTAGTGTAGACCCAACCTAATGACACTTCCAGATGATATATCATCATACCACAACAAGCTATAGAGGTGCATACAAGTTCTCCAGCGACACAGATGCACATAATACTTACCGGAGGTACATAGTTAGTGCTCGCCCACCACGCCACACGGAACTATTTCCTCACAATCACCATCGAAGCACGTGCGTTACAGAAACACTCCAATTGCTGAACAAATTCTCTGAGAGTATCGCTGAATCTGTTGTGGATTCGAGAGCGGTAGTATCCGCGAGCAAACAAAAGTTATGACCAAGATAGGTGTGGTTTCCTGCGGTGGCATCAACAGATGTCAGTCCATCACCAAGGGAAGGTGGCTTGAATTGCAAGTACAAGAAAGGAACGAACGTGCGGGCCTCTGAGACCGCGTTCGGCGAGAAGTCACAAGGTCATGATGCGGTACTGGAAGTCAGCTCGACAAGTTCGTGCTCAAGTCTGGACTCTGCAAGGCACCCATCATATATATTTAAGCGAGCCCAACAAGGTCGGACCTCTCTTCCGGAAGAAACATGAATTTCCCTTGTGTGAGCCTCTTCGTGTTGGGTGCTCTCACCAAAGTCACCTCAGCGGCGACTACTACTACCTTCACCCAGCCAGCCGCTGCGTCAGTCCACGGTTTTCCCTTGCAGAATCCGTCTAACCGTTGTCATGCATCCACAGTCCTACGGACACGTCCTCCTTCTACATCGGTCCCTCCAATGGTTCTCTCCCCCGAACCACAACCGTGCCGGGTTTGGTATTCGACCGCTTCATCCAAGTCTGGTTGGAGAACACAGACTATAATGACGCAGCTGCCCAATCCGCGTTCAAGACGCTCTCTAAGGAGGGTATCACCCTCAGCGGGTACTACGCTCTGACCCATCCTAGTGAGCCGAACTACATCGCTGCTGCCGGTGGCAACTTCTGGGGTCTGGCTTCCGACGACGACGTGACAATTCCTGCCAATGTATCGACTATCGTCGACCTCCTCGAAGCCAAGGGCATCAGTTGGGCTGAGTATCAAGAAAATATGCCTACTGATGGCTACTTAGGAAACAACTTTACGAACCCAGATGGATACACTTACTATATGCGCAAGCATAGCCCGCTGGTCAGCTACGACAGCGTGAATCAGAACCCGGCTAGACTGGCTCGGCTCAGGAACTTCAATGACTTTGCGTATGATGTGAGGCACCCAGATTTCATGAAGCGCCTGACTTGCTGAACGTGTCCTCAGCTCGGCAACAACACATTACCTCAGTGGTTCTTCGTGACTCCCAACATGAAGGAGTGCGTGCAGTCTTACTGGTATCCACAGTCGGCAGGCTGACGGTTCGCATCCAGTGACGGACACGACACCGGGGTTGGGTACGCGTCCGATTGGTTGAACTACTGGCTCGTGCCTTTACTGCAAGACACCAACTTCAATACCGCGAGGACCCTCATTTTACTCAGTTTTGATGAGTGACTTGGCCGAAGTTTGCAATTAATACCAACAGCCTAACTCGCATTCAATGTCAGAACGTACGACTACACCATCAATAATGAGGTCTATAGCATTCTGCTTGGTAGTGCTGTTCCGTCGAATTTGAAGGGCACGATCGACAATACATTCTACACGCACTACTCGACGTAGGTGTTCTTGCTGAGAAACATAACATGCAATAACGAACCACATGTTTAGCCTCTCCACTGTTCAGAACAACTGGAAGCTTGGTAACCTCGGACAACAGGACTGCAACACAACCCTTGCCAGTGCGTAACAATGACTTACTTATGGTCCCCTTGGTGTTGATGATCGGGGTATGTCAGATGTATTCAAGTTCGTTGCGGATGTGACCGGTTACAAGAACAACGGTCTCACGAACGGGACGGACCTTCCGTTATTGAACATCACTGGAACGATTCCTGGCCCGCTGAACCCCAGTTATCCGGCTCCATGGCCTGCCCCGGATACCAGTTGCGTTGGGGCCGGTGGTGGGTTCTTCCGCTATAAATAAGCGGGAGAGACTTTGTCCCTATGACATAGTAGTATGCTGACGTTCTAACTACGCTTTGTTCATTCCCCAACCAGATGGTGTTGCCTTGAGTCTACCGCTTTGTAAGTATGTTGGGAGTTGAGAGACGATCTGTGATTATAGTTAAGCGTCGTGATGCTGGCCATTGAAACGTGCTGGTATTCGAGCACAACGTCAACCTCAGAGCTTGGGCCTATCATACATATATATACTTGTGGTGAAGCAACCAATCTTCCGCATTCCCGACCACAATCACACTTGTCCATCAGGAACCCGTTGCCGAGGGTATTGACATTGATGCATTCAGATATTGAAAAAGGTACCTTCGACTTATGAAATGGAGACCAAGTTGGAAATTGAATGGACATACACCTTGAATCCGGGTAGCCCAGAAAACCAAGACCAATTCATGGATACACACGAAGAGGAATTCTACCCCGCATCCGCCTGTATCCAACTGCAAGGTGTCGAACCGATGAGATATTCATCGGTGACGATATTACCGTCTATTGTATCACATTCCACCACTCCCATCTCGCTGTAGTGGTGCACACGTTGACGAGCCTGCTGATGGACCTAATAAACAAGTGGTGCATTTCCTGCAAGGGGACGGATGACCATTAGGTGTGATCAAATACGCGTTGCGATAGACAAGGCCACGAGTTCCATCCGTAATCGATTATCTCTTACACACATGTACAAGTGGTATGCGGATTTGGTCGCCACGCTTTTAACATTCCAGCACATCCATCCAAGCTCGGGGACATTAGTACATGGGGCTCATGGGTAGCATAAGCATGGACTTTGCAAGGGCCCTTAACACCTCGTCTTCGCGTATTACTACAGGCACCAACAACATTGAGGTTGTTGCTACGTAGATATATTGCACCCGTCAGAGATGCCATCCTTCTTTGATTCATCAACGTCAATTAGATTGAAAAGGGGGTGCACTTGCCCAATCAGATTTGCCAGAAGTTGACTTCGCTTGCAGTTCAGTGAGTCGCCAACCAGAGTCATCAAATGGGCTGGTCAACTCAACTTTGTCTTCATCGCAAGTCGACTTATTGCGTTCCGAGTGTGTTGGTGTTCCAGGCTCAAAGTGCACCCGTTACTCAGGGGTTTATTCCAGTACATCATGGGATTCAGGTTGAGCGTGTTTGCCGTTGCCATGCTCAACGAGTTGTTCCTGGATCTCCTTAGGAAGAAACAGATCGGTGACAAGCTTTTCGACCGTGAGTGGGTCGGTGGATTGTTAAATCGGGATTCAAAGTTCGACGGGGGAATAAATGGACTTCAACTTCAGATTTGTTCTCTGAGACGGCTCTTGAGATGCATGGACACGTCCAGTTTATCCACGTTCTCTAGGTGTAACGCGTCGATGGCCCGCACCTACACTGTGCGGACTCGGTCCAATGACACCTCCGGATGCATATCATCATGCCATAACACGGAAACTGTTTAATCTGCCAGAGCGCGGAAACCCGGAAGAATGGCTCGAAGCACATGGACCACATTGACTGCACTGGTACATTCGAGCTCCCCATGGACACGGGAACAAGCTACATACCCACGCCACGCGGAACTATTACCTCACGATCACCGCCGAAAACACGTGCGTATTATGGTCATGTCTGGCGAGCGCTGGTCTCGAAACCGGGCGTTCCGGTTACTCAAGAGTCATAATGACCGGTGATGAGAGTAGCGTGGACTACGGCGATGCGTTATACTTCCCCCACGCGTTTTAGAGACCCTCCAATTACTGAATGAGTTTGGAGTATTGCTAAATCTATTCGAAAGGAGCAATGGTACTGGTGAGCAAAAACATTGACGTCTACGATGGGTGTGGGATTCACTTACATTGGCATCGACAGATGTCAGCCCGTCACCATGGGAAGGTGGCAAAAAACTGGATTGCAAGTACAAGAAAAGAACGAACGTGTGGGATTCTAACCGCGTTCGGCGAGGAGTCACAAGGTGCAGTACTAGAAGTCACCTAAGCAAGTTCGTGCTCAAGCCTGCACATACCCGTGGTATCAATGTATTTAAACGAGCCATCATGAAGCAAGACACCAACAAAGTCGCCTATCTCTCCAGGAAGAAACATGATTTCCCCTTGTATGAGCCTCTTCGTGTTGGGTGCTCTTACCAAAGTCACTTCAGCCAAGCCTACTACTACCTTCACCCAGCCGGCCGCTGCGTCAGTCCACAATTTTCCCTTGCAGATTCCATCTAATCGTTGTCATGCACACACAGTCCTACGGACACGTCCTCCTTTTACATTGGTGTCTCCAATGGTTCCCTTCCCCAAACCACCACCGTGCCGGGTTTGGTATTCGACCGCTTCATCCAAGTTTGGTTGGAGAACACAGACTATAATGACGCAGCTGCCCAATCCGCGTTCAAGACGCTCTCTGCGGAGGGTATCACCCTCAGCGGGTACTACGCTCTGACGCATCCTAGTCAGCCGAACTACGTCGCTGCTGCCGGTGGCAACTTCTGGGGTCTGGCTTCCGACAACGACGTGACGATTCCCGCTAATGTATCAACCATCGTTGACCTCCTCGAAGCCAAGGGCATCAGTTGGGCTGAGTATCAAGAAAATATGCCTACTGATGGCTACTTAGGGAGCAGCTTTACGAACCCAGATGGGTACACTTACTACAAACGCAAGCACAGTCCGTTGGTCAGCTACGACAGCGTGAACCAGAACCCGGCTAGACTGGCTCGGCTCAGGAACTTCAATGACTTTGCGTATGATGTGAGGCACCGAAATTTCATGTGAGGCGACTGACTTGCTGAGTATGTCCCCAGGTCGGTAACAACACACTGCCTCAGTGGTTCTTCGTGACTCCCAACATGAAGGAGTGCGTGCAGTCTCACTGGTATGCGGAAGCTGCAGGCTGACGGTTTGTATCCAGTGATGGACATGATACCGGGGTCGGGTACGCGTCCGATTGGTTGAACTACTGGCTTGTGCCTTTACTCCAAGACACGAACTTCAACACTGAGAGGACCCTGGTTTTGCTCACTTTTGACGAGTGAGTTGGCTGAAGTTTGCAACCAACACCGACAGTCTAACTCGCGTTCCATATTAGAAATGGTAACCACGCCATCAATAATGAGGTCTATAGCATCCTGCTCGGTGGTGCTGTTCCGTCGCATTTGAAGGGCACGATCGACAATACATTCTACACGCACTACTCGACGTAGGTGTTCTTGTTGAGAAACATAAGATGTAATAACGAACCACATGTTTAGCCTCTCCACTGTTCAGAACAACTGGGAGCTCGATAACCTCGGACAACAGGACTGCAACGCAACCCTTGCCAGTGCGTGACATGTCTTGTTTGTGGTCTTCGTGATATTGATAATAGTGGTATTTCAGATGTATTCAAGTTCGTTGCGGATGTGACCGGTTACCAGAACAACGGTCTGACGAACGGGACGAACCTTCCGTTGTTGAATATCACTGGAACCATTCCTGGCCCGCTGAATCCTAGTTACCCGGCTCCGTGGCCCGCGACGGATGCCAGCTGCGTTGGGGCCGGTGGTGGCTTCTTCCGCTATAAATAGGTGGGAGAGACTTTGTCACTATGGCGTAATCTGCTGGCATTCTAGCTAAACTTCGTTCATACGTTCATACCCGCTAGACAATGCTCCTTTGAATCTAACGCTTTTGTATTAAACTTAGCCCGAGATAACCATTAAGCGCCGTGATGCGCCTGTCCATTGAAACGTACTTGCCATCTGATCGGGTGTTTGAGAATAACGTCAGCTGCAGAGGTGGGACATGCGTAGTACATGCACAACCAACCGGCTGGTCTTTTCTGCGTACCAGAGTTCACTTTATAACAATCGCACTGTCGTCAGCCTTGCCAGCTACGTAGTGGTCTGAGTCCTTCAAATTGGTTTGGGACGAGAGTATTTAGCGATCCCCGTCATGGTAGAGACTTTCCTCGTAAAGAACCTCCACGGAGCAGAAGACAGCCACTGACATTGACATGAAATGACTGCAGACGAGTTATAGGCCGGAACGAATTTCGCTCCGGAGATGAATAGGAGTGTTACCTCATTTACTTTCATTTTGCCAGCAGGACGATGTTGTCCACAAGCAAATTTTCACTTCTTGGACACTCGCTGATACGTGTCCTCACCAATGCTGGCAGTAGTACCCTGCTGGACTCCGGCATCTGCATCAGTGGTACATATAAATGTACATCGATAGTCACTGATTCCAGTGGAGTACCCTTTCGGTGATCTTCTGATCCTACGCACTGGTCTTCCATATTCGCCTCAGCAACCAAACTACGCCACGTGGACCACTATCTTCCCCCGTGTACTGCTAACCATGTATTCGAACGAACGTACATACATGTCAAGTTTCTTCTCGTGGCCGTCACAACGCACTGCTTAGCTGCACTCAGGGACCGCAAAATATGTCGTCCGGAGCCTATGCGCTTCGGAGCGCTTAACGGCCGGTTCCAACTACACTGGTCTGAAGGATAGTACTGGTTCGGGACGATTTCTCAAACTCCTCAACTGCAGTTTAATTACCTCGTCGTTTCAGGTTTAGGAGCGATTCTGATGCGGCGGTAAATTGCTCTGGGTTTGACGCAGGCTTGCAGCACCTGGTTAAGGGGACTAGTTGCAGCGTTCGTCGCTATATCCTTGCCAACAATCGAAGTGTATGTACTATCGCCGACGGCTGGTGCTGTGCATGCAGATGCTTAGCAGTTATCTCCAATTAACCTTCACTTCTGAGTCGCCTTACTGCCTCTTTCCAACGCGCCCGTTGCCCGTGAACCTGCCTCCTAAAAGCCGCTGGAACGTGCATATCTCGGGCAGTTCCCTGCAGTTCTGCACGCTTACTCACGAGTTTCGGTACAGCCTAGTTCGGTACATCTTTCATGCGAATAATGCGACTTGGCATACATATCTCAAACTGGCTACCGCCATTGCCGATATCAACCGATATCGCGACGTTAATCGCTGTTTGTTCGGCCATCTTTTGCGGTGCGGCACTATCGTTCGGAGGCAAGCTATGCGGCATCCTCCGCGTATAATAGAGCGATGGTTCACAGACGATTGAAAGAGACAACTCCC
The DNA here is from genome assembly GCA_024613145.1 of Pisolithus marmoratus. Lineage (NCBI taxonomy): Eukaryota > Fungi > Basidiomycota > Agaricomycetes > Boletales > Pisolithaceae > Pisolithus > Pisolithus marmoratus. The sequence continues at coordinate 94,450 of JANFAE010000090.1, forward strand.
CTTTGGACTCTTCAGTCTCGACACTTGTCCCCTTTAGAGTTTTCTTTCTGTCAAATAATGGCTCCTGTCGCTATCACACCCATTACCCTCGATCGTACTATCCACGATCTGAAAGCTTCTGTGGCTCGCACCTCTCCGCAGACTCTGCTCGATGTGCTTGCCCAGGCAACGTCCCAGTACCCTGATCATGAACTGGGCTTCATCTCTTCCTCCGCACACGATTCCTCCATTCAGACCAAAACTTTCTCTGAGTTTGCGCAGTATGTTCGTTCTTTGGCTCAGGTTATCCGTTCTTGGGGGCAACCTACTGGCTCGATCATCGTTGTCTATTTGACTGAGCACGAAGAAAATATGGCAGCGGTCTGGGCTTGCTTACTCGCAGGTCTTGTCCCGTGCCTGCAGCCTGCTCTTAGTGCGCAACAGACTCACAAGGAGGGACACGTTGGACATATCAAAGGTCTCTTCGGTTCGGCCACCTGGTTGACTAACGAGACCGGTGCTGAGCAACTACTTTCTATCCCTGACCTTGATATTCACTTGTTCTCCGAGTTGAAGGAGTCCGCGGTGACTTCGAACTCTGAGTTCAAAGCCCACGAACCTAAGGCTGATGACGAGGCCATCCTTTTCTTGACTTCTGGCTCCACTGGCTTTTCGAAAGCTGTCGTTCACACTCACCGCACCATCCTGGCTGCTTGCCGTGCCAAGGGTGAAAACTATGGTTTGACTTCGGAGACTAAGATTCTGAACTGTGGGTGAACATATGCCTTCGATAACATAAGTGCTAACGAACTATATAGGGGTCGGATTTGATCACGTTGCGGGTTCTATCGAAATGCATTTAGCCCCTTTGATGTACGGCGCTTCTCAACTCCATGTACACCCCTCCGCTATCCTCTCCGACCCTCTTCGCTACCTTCGCTTGATAGAAGAAAAGGTTTATGAGTTCTCTCTTTTCCTATGGCATCGCTTACTTACGCGCAATTAATTAACAGTCCATGGAAATCGCGTTCGCTCCCAACTTCCTTCTTGCGAAGCTCACTCGTGACTTGGAGAAGCGGACTGACCTGTTTGGCACCTTCAACCTGTCCTCACTGAGGCGCGTCAACAGCGGTGGTGAAGCTGTTGTCAGCAAGACTGCCCAGGCTTTCGCCGCTACCCTCAAAAACCTCGCCAAGGACTTCAATTCGTCCTTCGTTATCTGTGCCGGTTTCGGTATGACTGAGACTTGGTTAGTGCACATGCCATTACTACATTCTGCAATAACTAATTTTCAATCGTAGTGCTGGATGCATCTACGATTCTATCGACGCACTTGCAAATCCTCCTGCCCACGAGTTCCTTGAACTCGGTGCCCCTATCCCAGGCTGCGAGATGCGTGTTGTTGACCCTGAAGACGGTGTCACCCTTCGCCGCGATGGTGAAAGTGGTGAACTCCAGGTCCGCGGCCCCATGGTTTTCGTCCGCTACTACAACAACGCCGAGGCAACCTCCTCCAGCTTTGTTGAGGGCGGTTGGTACCGCACAGGCGACATCGGTATCATCGAGAACGGCAAGATGCGTTTGAGCGGCCGTATCAAGGACACAGTCATCGTTCACGGTGTTTCATACGGTATCCCTGAACTTGAGACCCACCTCCAGACGGTTGAGGGTGTTATCCACTCTTTCCTTGCTGCTGCGCCATACCGTGCCCCTGGCCAGGATACTGAAGGCTTCGTCGTTTTCTACTCCCCCGCGTTTAGTCTCGACGAAGAGGATGCTCCTGCCAAGCTTTACGCAACGCATCGTGCCCTTCGTGACATCTCCGTCAAGATGATTACACTGCCCCCTCAGCTAATTGTCCCGATCCCCATCAACCAGATGGAGAAGACCACCCTTGGAAAGCTCTCCAGGGCGCGCCTCATTAAGCAGTTTAAAGAGGGCCAGCTCACTCAGCACATTGCTCGTGCGGAGGAATTACTTAGCATTGCTCGCGGCGCGAGCTTTGTTGCCCCTTCCACACAGACAGAGAAGACTTTAGCTCGTATCTACGCCGATATTTTCAACAACAACGTCAGCGATGTCTCTGCCAGTGACAACTTCTTCGAGTTGGGCGGCACCTCAATTGATGTTATCAGGTATGCTAAACTGATTCCTTTAAGCTAAGGGCGGATACTAATTGAGACGCCAGGCTCAAGCGTGAGGGAGAGGCTGCCTTTGGCCTTCCTGAGATCCCGACTATTCAAATCCTCAAGCATCCCGTTCTCTCCAGCCTGGCCGGCTACGTCGATGCTCTGTGTACCAAGGGTGGCCTCCAAGAGGAGTATGACCCTATCGTACCCCTCCAGCTTACTGGTGACAGGACCCCAATCTTCATGGTCCACCCTGGTGTCGGTGAAGTTCTCATCTTTGTCAACCTTGCCAAGTACTTCCAAAACGAGCGGCCGTTCTACGCTTTACGTGCTCGTGGTTTCGAGCCCAACCATCCCTTCTTCGGGTCCATGGATGAGATGGTGTCCAGCTACGCTGCAGCTGTCAAGCGCACCCAGCCGAAGGGTCCCTATGCCATCGCCGGATACTCATACGGTGGTGTCGTGGCATATGAAGTTGCGAAGCGTCTAGAAGCGATGGGCGATGAAGTTAAATTCACGGGTCTGATCAACATTCCTCCTCACATCGCTGACCGGATGCATGAAATCGACTGGACTAGCGGTATGCTTAACCTGTCGTATTTCCTTGGCCTCGTTACCAAGCAGGATGCCGTTGACTTGACCAACCCACTGAGACGGCTATCTCGCAAGGATCAACTCGACTTGATCTGGAAGTTGTCTCCGCCAGAGCGTCTCGTTGAGTTGCAGTTGACTCCAGAGAAACTTGACCACTGGGTCGACATCGCTGGTTCCTTGATCGAATGTGGCAAGGAATACAACCCTTCCGGATCAACCCGTGAGTAGACTTACATCTGTTCACGTTTCATCATGTCTTATGCGCTGTCGAATCAACAGAATCTCTCGACGTGTTCTATGCTATTCCGCTCCGTGGAAGCAAAGCCGACTGGCTCAATAACCAGCTCAAACCATGGGCAGAGTTCAGCCGCAGCGAGCCCACGTACACGGACGTACCTGGACAACATTACACACTCATGGACTTTGACCATGTACCACAGTTCCAGAAGATCTTCCGCTCACGTCTTGAGGCTCGTGGGATCTAAACGGCACTACACATTCCGAAGGAATGGAGGCTGTTGTACAAAGGGGTTTGCTGGGTGCCACATCATATACTATCATCACTAGATTTCTTTTTTTTGCTCATGGCTGTCTTGGTTCCTTGTTCGTCGCATTAGTTTATGTGTGTCTTTTATGCAACGTATACCATCATTGTTAGATTAGAAATATATGCCAGTAGATGTGCTTCTCTTCATTATTCGGATAATGCTCAAGGCCTTGAGATCGAGAGCCAATGGGTTATGTAGCTCATTGTGGGATACCGGTGACTAGTTGGCCTGGGTATCACAAATGTGGAACCTTGGTGAAGTCACGTTTGAAACACAAGAATTCCCTTGTGACGGGGGTGCCAAGTCACGCAAATGACTTGCAAGTGACTTTCTTGATTTAGGTGAGGTTTCTACTTGCTTACATACTCACGTTACAGCGTACTTTTTTTCCCGTAGTCAGTGAATCCCAAGGTAAGTCTACTTAGTAGTTCCTTACTCGCTACTACCCTGCAGCTGCCTACAGGTACACCATCAGCTATCCCATGGTGTGCTACTCAATTCCTTTCAACCACGGCTATCACATCCCCCAGGATCAGATCGTTTACCATAGAATTCTGCCACTAGTCCAGGTGACTTCACATACGATTTCTCTTTAGGCCGGAAGTTCCTTTTGACCGTCTCACCACCATTACAAATTGTCTCGGAGATGTGATAAGTGAATTTGTTTTCACACTTCTGGCACGTTACACATATTTGTTGTATTCCATACCCGGCACACCCTAAGTAGGCAAGTGCCCATTATCACGATCCTATGGTTCTGACCTCTCTCAAAGCAGACATTCGTAGTATTTCGGGATCTGCCTATCTCCATGGAATCAGATCTTTAACTCCATTACCTTGTCCCAGGTTGACGTGGCCCAGGTGCGCTGGCACACCCAACGAACCATAAATGAGAATGGTAATTTGCCATGAAGGGCAAACTTGGAGGTGGTGCAGTCAGCTTTCACTTTTCGGTGTCTGAAGGTACATTGACCCGGGACTTTGCGACAGACTGCTATTAGCATACAGGTTGGGTCTAGTCGGCTTATACCCTGCAACTAGGTCCGTCCTTTGGGTGAGAACACGAGTTAAGTCGTTTTCGTCAAGAACACCAGACACGTTCGTGGTTAGCCCTCTAATATATGCAATCGTTTTTTTTTCTAGTCCCCTTATTGTAGCTGTCTCTTTTTTTTTTTTTCATAGTGAGGTGGCCCAGTGAGGAGTAGCCAGATTCCACTGGTTCTCTCATAGCTGTTCTATATAGGCCCGTACCCTTTCCATAGGTTTATCGCAAGCCCCTCAGCCTGTCTGAAGACCTTCACCTCTGCATTGACTGCTGTTGGTTGCGACATGCCTCCGTTTCTAGTCGTCCTCGCTCTGGTTGTAGCCATCCATCTTGCCCTAGTGGTGGTCACCTATGCAACTTTAGCATTATTTTTTAGGCAGAAATCATCTTCGTCTTCTCCTTTGGTGCCCAGCGCCCTACCGTAGATTGATTCTACTTTGAGCTATCTGCCTAATCCTTGGGAATCTTTGGCACGTTGCCAGTGAGTATGTGGTCAGTTGAGTAAGGGCTCTAAGCAGATGTTCTTACAATAGCAGGCACTACGGCTCAGTATTCAAGCTACTTCTCGACGGTCGAGAGATTATTGTTGTTTCATCGGCAACTGCAATTTCACCCATACAACAGAAGACGCTGTGCCATACCCCATGCATAGCTAGGTCTTCCGTTCATTCGCTGGACGCAATTTGAAGCGCACGGAGTTCAATATGGGGAAGGAGATTTTTCCGTTGCTTGACCAAGTTTCTCAAAGCGTATCCTTGAAGAGCTGGTCCGGCCACTCACTCGAATGGCGTTCGCCAGAGTCAAGCACTATACTCAAATACAGAACGCGCAACTATCACTGGTAACCTTCTTGCGGAACCACTGTACTTTATGGTCAACAAAGTGCTCTTCGGGAACGGGCATCCCTTCTCCGACTTCTTCACACGATAAACGAGAGCATGCCTGAACGATTCTTTGGCGGACCGTGTTGGTCCTTACCTTTTGTTCGAGCTTGCGGGTGCTTACTCCTGCGGGGTATCGACTACGTCAATAGAATACATATCCCGGGAAATGATAATGCGCTAGGCTCGAGTTTCATCCAAACTATGCAAAGAAAGGTGTGTCCCCGGGGGAGGCAGCCTGTCATCTTACTTTTACCTGAGGTTTACATGGAACCCAAAATACAATATTTTGGCTTTTCCTCTTTGTGCTTAGCGATCGGGTTACACTTGCAGCTGTGCGAGACGAAATCAACAGGGCTATCAAGCACGAATTCGGAGACTTGCAAGGATTCTTGGTTGACACTAATCTCGAGAATCTGGATAGACCGTGCTTTGTGCTGGTCACATCCGAAGTATTGGAAGCGATGAGGCTTACCACCACCTTCATGGGCCTTCGTGTCGCTAACTCTCGTTTCGACCTGAAGGACAGTCATAGGGCAATACGTCGATGCCGTTCATATGGATGAAAGTGCATACCCCAATAGCCATACCTTCGTTCATGATCGATTTAGCTACTGCGAGGGGGAGTTCAAGATGGATGGAAAACCATGGCTTCCTTTCGCTGCTGGGAGACACTTGGTATGTTCCTTGCTGAGTACCCGTGAACCCTGTTCTAATTTATTCAATTTCCTATGAATAGTGTAAGGACAGATACCTTGCTATGTACGAGCTAAAGGCTTCAGCAATACTGTCTCCCTACCTCTTTGACGTTACACTGGTGGGGGTGGCCACCAAGATCGCAGAAGGCAAATCGTGGTTTCGCCTCGTGTCGAGAATCTCATTGTTCAGTTGCGTCCCAGAGGTGTTGTGGAAGGTCGCTAGTCATAGAATGGTACGTATGGAACAGACATTTTGTCCCTGGGTTGTAGACAGCGTTCATGTGTTAGAGCTGAGTTGGGAGATTTATTGTAGCATCGTTTTGGTAAACAGTGTGGAATTATAGTCTGGTGAAGTTGCCAGGTCAGAGGTCAGGCATTCCCTGAGCGAGCGGCGTCGATTCACTTTCGAGCCAATGATGTAGACGCGGTCGGCGAGGAAATCTTGCTGATACTTGATTGTGAGCAATTCGTGGAATATAGATGTCCAACAAATGGTTGAAGATGGCCGATACACCGTCGCAGCTAATACCCTGCACTGTTCGGTCGCTTGCCGTGGGGTTTGGTAAATGCGGACACTTTTCTACAGTCCGTAGTGGGTAGAGAGAGGTTCACCTTCAACATCAGTTGTATTGCCTCGATTCCCTGCTGACATCTGTGGAAGCGTACTGTTAGAAGGAGTAGTGGTCTTACAGTACCTGTCATTCCTGACCTCTTCGTTCTCGGATGGGACTGCACTCGTTGAGTTTTTGAGTTGCTGGACACAGCCGGAGCGTGAATCTAGTACATACAATACTCTGTTGTGAATTACCTGACTGAGGGTTGAGTTGGGTGCTTGAGATATCATAACTTAGAGTGACCCTGTCAATAGTGTATGGTCACCCTCGACATCGACGACGACAGTCTAACAAATCCTGACTGATCCAATCCACCTTGCCAAAGACGATGGCCAGCTCGTCGTCGTCCTGCTCGCCGTCCTCGTCGGCCGTGACGATTCCAATCCCAGGTAAATCCATCCTCAAACGACCCCCACCCACCCAGACCGGCATCCTCAACCGTATCAGAGGATTTCTGCCCACCCAACCGTCCTCGTCGACATCGGACGACCTCAAACCACTCAAGCGAGCCCATTTTATTCTCCCACAGCTCGCTATCGTATACCCGTTCTCATCTGTTAACCCACCGTCGACCCCAACACTCAAAGAAGAGAAGAAAGCTATCGAGGAACGCGAAGCTGAGCGCAGGAAACGTGTCCTGAGGGGAAACTCCATAGGACCCAACGACACGGAAGAGTGGTGGTCTTTGGAGAAGGTCGAGAGTTTTTACAGGGAGTGCTGCGAATCCAGAGAAGAGCACCCCGATCCAGTTGTCTCAGCTGCATTCAAGGTGAGTCCATCCCACGTCAGCATACTCCAGAAACTGCTCGCTCAGGTCAAACGCGGCCATAGCGTGCTGCTTCGGCGAGTCCTCGCTCGGTCGATCTCTCAGGTGTTCAGCTCACTCCGACAAGCGCTGCCATCCTCTCAGACGTGCTCAGTATAGAATGGGGTCTCAGAAAGTTGACGTTGAGGGAATGTGATCTTGACGAGGCTGTCGGTCAACCGTGGTCCTTAACGTGTCCTTTGGCTGACCGGACTTGCACGTAGAAACTGAAAGTCGTGCTGCACGCATTGCTTATACCAGGAACGTTGGTTTATTTGTCGGTCGCATCCAACCGAGGGCTGAAGACACCAGCGTTCAAAGTCATCGGGGCTTACGCCTCCAAGGTAGCAAACATTATGTTTTACTTAGTCGTGCATCCTAACTTTCTAATTGTTCTGCCAGGCAAAGAGCCTACAATTTCTTGACTTATCACAGACTAACCTGGACAAGAAAGCTGTGGAATATATCACCGCTTGCCTAGCCACAGCTCCCCAACCAGGTCTGGTTTCCTTGCGCCTCGACGACTGCTCTCTCCGTCCAAATGGCCTCGAAGCACTATGTACGTCATTCACCTACCAGCAGTTATGCAGCTTTGGCTTACTCTTGAGCACCTTGAAATCCAATTCTAGCCCGCGCCGTGCGCACTTCATCCCTCCGCAACATCTCCCTACGCCATAATCGAATCTCAGCGGCAGGTGCCGTCGCACTCGCACTCATGATCCGTGATTATCCCGATGTCGCACCAGCACCCTCTCCTCTCACATCACCAGCACCATCCACCTCGTCTTCAGTCTCCCCGTCCACCGCGCCATCGTTACTCTCACCCCCATCATCTCCCCTTCCCGGAACGGTGCCCTTACCCCCACCATCCCGGTCCGGTCCTGTCCCTCCTCCCCCTCGTCATCCTGGGTCTGCAAACCTCCAAACAACATACACGCCGTATATCCCCCGCTCTAAACGTGGTGCTACCGCTGCGCAGACTCAGCCACATCACACTGCGGATCCTCGTGTGAACGCTGTACCGCTGATCACAAGTAGTGCAGGGGGTGGAGTTACGGCGCGTACAGAGCTGCTTGCGAATGGTCATGGTCATGGTCATGGCCACGGTCACGGTATGGGGCCTAGCGGTAGCAATATGCCTGGGAAACACGACGATGGTTTATCTGCAGCGTTACTGGATAAGGTACGTGCGTTGGATACGTTGCCCCGGTTAGGTGCGTTGAGGACGCTGGATTTGCGTGGAAATGAGTTGCGGGTAAGTATTGGCCTCAATTTCGTGGGGAGGTCGGCTCCTGTTATAGGGCGTGAGGCGGTGTTACCTGGACAATGCGACTAAGTGATATTTGGCAGAACGGCGTGACATATCTTGCTCAAGTCCTCAAGCGGAACCGCACGCTAAAGCTGCTTAATCTTGCCGAGAATAAGCTGGACGTACAGTGTTTGGTGGCCATTGCAGAAGCACTGGTGAGCGGCTTTCGCATCGTTTGGTTTTCATTTATAACTTGTTATCTGGACAGAAATACAATCAATGTCTAGAGACTTTGGATCTGAGTCGAAATCCCTGCTGTGGCCCGGGACTTGAAGGTGTAGGTTCATTTTCATGTTTATGTTTTCGTGGGTCACTGTACTCTACTTTACCTAGATCCAATCCCTGCGCACCGCATTCACGCTCAATACCGCGCTCAAACGTCTCTTCCTTTCCTCGACGCAGCTCACTTCCCCGGGTGCCATTGCATTAGCCGAGTTCCTCCCCGAGTCGCAATCACTGCTACATCTAGACTTGACAGATAACAAGCTAGATCTTGCTGGTGTTATGGCGCTCAGTCGGGGTGTTCAAGGGAATTGGGTAATCCGATGCCTCGATTTGAATATACCACCAGACGACGAGGAGTTTGCGCGGTATGTCCAGACTTTTTTTTGTACAGACTCCAATGCACTGCGTTATAGTTTTGTGGGGCACCGTGCTAATGATGGGTTTTGTTTCTCAAATTAAGGATGTGTCGCGAGATCTTGAACACGTGTATTCGCAACACAGAAGAAGCTGGGAAAGCCTCAAAAGCAGCTGCTGTACAAGCGAGCGGGAAAGACTCTGGGAAAGGCGTATGGGGACTCATCGAGGAAAGTGAGCTTGCTCGCTCCGTAAGGCGAGACGACGCAAAGGTGTCGTGTTTTGATATTGAGTGTACGCCATGGCATGCGAATCTCAGCGCAGAAACAGGGCCAAGCGAGTGTTACGACGAGAGTGGAGGTGTTTTTGGCGCAGGTTGAGAAGGCGAGGTCGGGTGAGGTGGGGGCGATGCCCACGCTGCGGTTGGATGCTACTGTTTCCCCGGTGCCGCCGTTGTCGCCATCCTTACCGGTTCTGCCATCTCCATCGTCGACGTCACTAGCTAACCTGTCACCACAACAGCTTGAGCAGAAGGCTCGAGACCTTGTAAAAGATCTTACCGTCCAGATTCAATCCACGGCAGATGCGGGAAAGCTGGAGCCTTTGTTATCGTTATGCGACAGACTAAACGCTGTGATATCTAATTTGTCTACCCCGCGGCCAACACTCGAACTCAAGACTCAAGGACTTGACAATGCAAAGTCAGCGAGCGAACATGTCTTGCACGCTAGTCCTTCACCCATATCGGACGATGAGCCTCCGACGCCTCGTGTTGACAAGGGGAAGGGGAGGGCGGAGCCCGAACCTGAGGAACACGAGAAAGTGCTCAGTCCGAGTTTCATGATCAGTGAATCTGAGGACGAGGAGAGCGTGGAAGGCGCAGAGGCAGTTGCGGTATCACCCACAGATCGGTGCGTCCTATGTGATTAAGGGGCCATTAACGTTGTTGACTGTGCTTCAAAGATCTAAAAGTTGGGTTGAGGAGGAGGGTGAGATATTCAGAAAAGGAGCCGTCCTCTTGGGACCTGAGGAGATGGAAGGTGAATATGCTGGTGAGGAACTTAGACGAGAGGCAAGCTACCTTTCGCATACTTTTGCCTCAGGTGCTGACTTCTCTTCGAAAATTTTCAGCTCCTTGAAGCGATGGTGGAACGTCCTCCACCTCGCAGCATTGTTGATGATTTTGGGATGGACCTTAGCATTTCTTCTGTAGTCTCTGAGGGGCCCCCATGCTCGCCTAGTGCAGAAGATCCCCAATTACCAAAACCGCCCCCACGACCATACCTGTCGCGCAACCGATCAACATCGTCGAATAGTGCGCATGCATTGACGTCACCAACATCTGAAACAAGTTCCCGTACACCGACGTCGCCCACGGGACCATTATCGCCAGGAGGAAGGGGATCGGGTGTGGTGAGGAGTTGAAGGGATGGGATCATGGAAATCAGTTGGGATGCTGGCTGGTAAGGCGGTTGAAGGTTTTTGGGACAAGGATGCGTTTATGCACTGTAAGCGTCTACTCCAGCCCGGCCCTCGCTGAATCTATTACTTTTGTTTTCGTCGAGATCTCCAGTGTGGTAAGAGATCTAGGTAGCAGGGGGAATTATTTTAACACTACTCGATTATCACTTGAGCTACTTAGTCCCAAATCACGGGGAGAACATTGGGCCCTCCACTGTTTCGGTACAACCAGGCGCGGATTGCGGGAATACCTCAGTTGTGTTACCGCTTTTATCTCCTCTACAGCCTTACCGCCAGACTGGATTCCCAGCGGCGATGGTAACCAGGTGACAAGCAGAGTGTGCAGCCACCCCCTTGATGCTAGCCTCGAGTTGCAGTAGGGACGCGGAATTCACCACTGGCCCCGCGCGGCAGATGGAGAATGCACTAACCTTACATGTTTGTAGTCCACCAGCCCCGCAGCCAAGGTACTTTTTTTGCCTAGGACACAGCCTTTACTGCCATCTGCGGAGAGGTCAGTATTCCAAGATTGTAAGTCCCCATTTGGACTCTATTTGGACTCTGAAACGGATTTTATGTAGACGACTGCAGTAGTATGTCAGAGGAAGTAACTCTTCCAGTTGGGTGAGCATCTTGTCGTAGGTGGTGACCCCACTAACACTGAGGCCTTGCTAGCCTTGAAGATACGTGTTGCGATGGCCGCCTCGAAGGTATTAGTACACTCAGATGTAAACAACAAGCGGAAGTTAAATTTCAGGCGCTCAGTGAGAGCCGTATGACTTGATAAGGTGACTTCTTGGGTACCCGGCATTCTGACTCGATTGTGTGGTGCTATACTAATTAGAGCTTCTTTGGGTTAGGGGCATGCCCTTCTTCCCAGAAACCTGGATCCCTGATAAGCTCAAGGTTTCCAGAGGTTGGGTACGCGGCCAACCAATTGGTCGTATGAGGTTTGTATTTAAAATCGTGGATCTTTAACGCGTTGCGAAAAAACTGCCAGAGCAACAACTTCATCTGCAACCCTCAGAGCCTACTGGACGACATGGACGCACCGTTTACATTTGTTCACATTTTCAATGCTTTCCGAGACCGTGTTCGCTCTGCCTCCATTATCCATATAGCCGTTGGTCTGGCCGCCGTATGGGTGTTGCATGTAGCAATCCATGCGACTCGAAAGAAATCCAGAAAGACAAGACTACGTGGACCAAAAAGCCCTAGCCTATGGTTCGGAGTGGGTAAAGAGCTGTTCGAATCGCCTGATATGGGAGCGATGTTCGAGGCATGGTCCAAGGAGTACGGTATGGCATATGAAATCCCTATGCTATGTGGACGAACAAGGACCGTACTCTGCGACCCGAAGGCGGTGGCATATCTCTTCACGAAAGACACATGGTCGTACGTGATCATGCCAGAATTGAAAGCGGTCCTTGCAAGGAGGGTACGTTGGGATTTTTAGAACACTTCCATACCTCCCTCACTACAGGATCCTCAGTTAGGAAAGGGGTTGTTTTGGGCAGAACGGGAGTCACACCGAAGGTATAGTACCCCGTGGTTTAATGCTACATCACGTACCGATTCTGGATTACTGTATTTCCAGGCAGCGAAGATCCATAGCGGCTTCTTTCAATTCTACTGCGATTCGCAAATTAGCCACTGTTATCCATAAAAGCGTGGAGAGGGTAAGGAAATGCAATTACGGCTATCTTAGCCAATTCCTCAGCGTGTTTTCCAACAGGTGAGAACAAGCTGGGAAGCAAGCATTGATGCGAACGGAGGTGGGAGCGTTGTCCTTGATGTTCAGAAATGGTACGTTATATATAATACACTCGAAGCCGCTCATCCAAATCTGCTACAGGATGAACTATGTATCGTACGTCCACTTCCGGCTCCTAACACTGTATCAACCCGAAGTCCGTTTAATCTCTTTAGCCTCGATTCTTTTGGGATTGCTGGCTTCTCCTATGACTTTGGCTCTCTCGATGGGAAACCGAACGCCATGATTTCAGTCCTCGACGCTATCGGAGCATCCTTGCCAGAGGGCATTTTCGGCACGGCCGTGACCCTGCTCTCCTTCCTTTTCCCTGTTCTTATGAATGTGCCAACCCAACGGAACAAGATATTTGACGAGCTCTTTGAACGAATGTCGGAGATTTGTGACACATTAATCGACAACGCCATGAAGAATACGGATGACCAATTTTCTACGATCGGTTTGCTGCGTACGCTACCGTGCTCATGTACTCGTATCTTCCTGGCTAACTTGTCAATCAGTGAAGGCAAAAGATGAAGATTCTAACCAACATATCACTCGAGAAGAAGCCTTGGCGCAGGTGAGAGAATTCTGATTTGTTTCGACAGCGCCAACTCACTCATATTGCTTCTGAACAGATGCGCACATTAGTTGTGGCATCCTATGAAACAACAGCAAGTACGTATCATACCAGTGGTTCTGACTTAGTTTGTAATGATGAGACCATCGCTTTTAGTGGCCATGACATGGGCGTTAATCGAACTCGCACGGCACCCGGACATTCAAACTAAACTTCGCCAAGAACTTTTGTCTTTCGGAGGGGAACCCTCGTATGATCAACTCACCAACAATCTCCCATATCTCGATGCCATAGTGCAGGAAACTCTCCGCCTTCACCCATCTGCTCCGGAGTTGGCACGTCAGGTAAGTAAAGGAAATTATCTAGTTGCGATTGACATTATTTCTCCCTCGTATAGGCAGATGAAGACGACGTTATTCCTCTATCAGAGCCTGTGCAGACCAAGTCTGGTGAAGAGGTTGACAGCATAGCTATCGAACGCGGGACGGTGATTGCTATACCTGTTTCCTGCTTAAACCAGGCCGAGGCGATCTGGGGTCCGGACGCTAGGGTGTTTAGACCTGAACGGTGGTTAGAAGTGGACGGCATAACGAAGAAAGCTCAGGAGCTGAAAGGACATCGGCACTTGCTCACGTTTGGCGATGGTCCGAGGACTTGTCTTGGAAAATTGTTTGCTGTTGCTGAGATTAAGGTGTGTGTTTACCTGGCGAGGTATAAGGGTACTCAGGGGAAATTGGATTTTACAGACGGTACTTTGGGTTGTAATCAAGAACTTTGTGCTGGAGATGAGGGACGGGCCGAATACGAAAGTCGAGATAACCAGAGGAATTATGTTGAGGCCCAGGATTGCAGGAGAAGATGGCATCAAAGTACCGATGAGGGTCACACAATACAAAGGTTGAAGGTCTGGTTTTGCCCGGCATATTGATTTCGGTGCCCTATGAAACTTTAGTAACTGCGTACATCCACAGCATTGCCTGTCTGTATTGTTACCAAGAGATCATCACTCCATGACTGCGGTGTTACTCGAACTTGCATGGAACCCGGATATTCAAATCAAACATTTTTGTTGTGTTATTTCTACATTGCGTGAGGACATGTGGTCCCGGGCCTATGTTGTAAATGCCTTACCTTGCAGGGTTCCCTAATAAAGAAAACTTTAGACATCCGTCGGTCAATCTATGGTTAACTGGCTATAAGACATGACGGTAGTATTAAAGCGACCTGTTCGCCTTGCTGCTTTGTGCTTCCGCAAGTCCACTTCTCCCTATTTTGGGTTGGCTGCGTGAGCCTGGTCGAATGGTTTCGGTGGCGTGGTGACAGTTTCATGGGCTTACCAGTTGAGTATATCGTCGCTGGTTAACTGGGGTACGTGCTTTCAGCGTGTATTTGGATTTGAAGATAGTGTGAGGTGACTTGTGGGTTGTAGGTCGCTTTCAGTGTTCGCCCGGTTATGAAGCTACGTGGTGTGTCCACTATTGCACCGGAGGTGATACGGGTACTTCACCAAAGGTAACTTTCGTGGCGATGATGTATCTCTGTGCTCTCGCGTTAGTGTCATCGAGATAGGCGACATGCGCTCCTTTCCTGCCTGTTCCCTGTGCAAGATGTGGTGTTCTCTTTCGTATCCTGGGCATTGGAAGAAGTAACGGATCGCGCTTTCCGCGGTGGTTCCGCTGCAGTAGAGACGTTTCCCTTCTCCCGATGCAGAGCGGGTGTTGGTTGAGCGGAGCATGCCCGGTGCATATACTCTGACTTGTTTCTCGTGAAGGGACCCCGCAAGTTTAGAGAACAGGATGGAGGGAAGGTTGTTTGTAGTGTTCGTTATGCGATGCTATCTTGATGAGCGTTTCCATCCCTGGGTCCAGATTGGTGTCAGTCTCGCGTTGTACAGGTGCTGTTTGAGAGCGGAAACACTACGTAGTAGTGGGAAGTGTGATTTTACGGGCAACCCGGCTGCTGGTTCCTTTTGTCCCCTGCCATTCGTTTCACCTGTTCACTAGCTCATTGACTGCCACAGTTTTTGTCAACGTTCTTGTTCTTACATAAAGATCTCAAAGTTGGGTTGAGGAGGAGGGTGAGACATTCAGAAAAGGAGCCGTCCTCTTGGGGCCTGAGGAGATGGAAGGCGAATATGTTGGTGAGGAACTTAGTCGAGAGGCAGGTACCTTTCGCATACTTTTGCCTCAGGTGTTGACTTTTCGAAAATTTTCAGCTCCTTGAAGCAATGGTGAAACATCCTCCACCTCGCAGTATTCTTGACGATTTTAGGACAGACCTTAGCCTTTCGTCTGTAGGCTCTGAGGGGCACCCATGCTCGCCTAGTGCAGAAGATCCCCAGTCACCAAAACCGCTCCCACGACCGTACTCGTCGCGCAACCAGTCGATATCCTCGAATAGTGCGCATACATTGACGTCACCGACTTTTGAAGCAAATCCTCGCACGCCGAGATCACCCACAGGACCATTGTCACCGGACGCAGGGGATCTGATGTGGTAAGGAGTCGAAGGAATGCAGCCAGGGAATCAGGTTTGGATGCTGGATGACTGGGACAAGGATACGTATATGCACTGTAAGTGTCTACTCCGACCCGTCGCTCGCTGAATCTATTACTTTTGTTTTCGTCGAGATCTCGAGTGTGGTAAGGGATCCAGGTAGCACGCAGAATTATTTTATGTAACAATACTCGATTATTACCTGAGCTGCTCCCTCCCAAATCACGGAAAGAACGTTGGACCCTCCATTATTTCGGTGCAATCAGGCACAGATTGCGGGAGCACCTCAGATGTTTTACTATTTATATCTCCTCTACAGCCTCACCGCGAAACTACATGGATTGCAAGCAACAATGGTAACCAGGTGACAAACAGAGCATGCAGCCACCCGCTTGATAATACCCGCCCCGAATTGTAGCCGGGCCGCGAAACCCAACACCGCCCCGTGCGGCAGGTGGAGGGTGCATTAACCTCATATGTTTTCATTCCGTCTGTCTTCTGCAGCCCCCCACGGCCACGGTGCTTTGTTTGTTGTTTGTCTAGGACGCTATGTCATCCGTGGAAAGGTCGGTATCCCTAAAGCATAATTCTTCATTTAGCAACTACATGACGCTATTTGGGTTTTGTGCAACGGATTTCACATAGACTTGCCATAGTATGCCAGAGCAAGGAGCCAACCCTCCCAGTCAGGTGAGTCTCTCGTCATAGGTGGTGTCCGTGCTGCTGTCTTTGAAGATATATGCTGCCACGGCTGCCTCCAAGGCATTAGTACATTTTGATGCAAACAGAGATAAAGGTGAACTTTCGGGCACTCAGCGACAGCTTATCACTTGATACGGTGACACCTTGCGTATCAGGCGTTCTGACTCGATTGTGTGCAATACTAATTAGATCTTCTTCGGTTAGAGCATCTCCCCCTTCCTAACAACTTCAATGCATGCCTGATAAGTTTATGGTGGTTGGATAAACGGAAAATCAATCAATCATGTCGGTTGCGTAAGGTTTATTTTTATGTAGGTATTTAACCCGTTGCAAAGACTGCCAGAGAAACAACTTTCATCTGCCTCTATCCAAGCTTACTGGGCGACATGGACGCACCGTCTACACTTGTTCGCATCTACAATGCGTGTCGACACCGCGTCCTCTCTGCTTCCATCATCGATATCGCCATTGGTCTGGCCACCGTATGGGTATTATGTGTAGCAATCCACACAACTGGAAAGAAATCCAGGAAGACAAAACTACGTGGACCAAAGAGTCCTAGCCTGCTGTTCGGAGTGGGTAGAGAACTGTTTGAATCGTCTGATATGGGGGCGATGTTCGAGGCATGGTCCAAGGAGTACGGTGTGGCATATGAAATCCCTATGTTATGCGGACAAAGGAGGACCGTACTCTGCGATCCGAAGGCAGTAGCACATCTCCTTGCTAAGGACACATGGTCATACGTGATCATTCCAGGATTGAAAGCAATCATTGCAAAGAGGGTGCGTGGGACTGTCACCATACTGTCATACCTCTCTCACTACAGGATCCTCAGTTCGGTAGGGGTATGTTTTGTGCAGAAGGAGAGTCGCACCGAAGGTACAGTACTCACTGGTTTAACGCTAGATCACGTACCGATTCCAGATTACTGTATTTCAAGGCAGCGAAGATCTATAGCATCTTCGTTCAACTCTACCGCCTTGCGCAAGTTAAGCACTGTTATCTATAAAAGCGTGGAGAGGGTAAGGAAATGCAGTTATTCCTGGCTTAAATAACTTCTCAGTGCGTTCTCTAACAGGCGAGAACAGCTTGGGAGGCAAGCATTGACGCGAACGGAGGTGGGAGCGTTGTCCTTGATGTTCAGAAATGGCACGTTGTTTATAATACACTCGAAACCGGTCTGACGTCCTAACTCTGTTACAGGATGAACTATTTATCGTACGTCCACTACGCTATATCAACTTGGAGTCCACTTAATTCTCCTTAGTCTCGATACTTTTGGGATTGCAGGTTTCACCTACGACTTTGGCTCTCTCGATGGGAAACCGAACGCCATGATTTCAGTCCTCGACGCTATTGGGGCGGCCTTGCCCAGGAGCTTTATCAGCATAGCTGTGTCCCTCCTCGCCTTCCTTTTCCCTATTCTTATGGACGTGCCAACCAAACAGAACAAGATATTCGAAGAGCTCCACGACCGAATGTCTGAGATTTGTGACACATTAATTAATAATGCCACGAAGGATACTGATGACCAAGTTTCTACGATCGGTTTGCTGCGTACGCTACCGTGCTCAGGTACTCGAAGCTTCCTGACTAACTTACTAATCAGTGAAGGCAGAAGATGACGATTCTAGTCAACACATCACTCGAGAGGAAGTCTTGGGGCAGGCGAGAGAATTGTCATTTGTTGTGACGGCGCCAACTCACTTATGCTGCTCGTCGTCAGATGCGCACATTAGTTTTGGCATCCTATGAAACAACAGCAAGTAAGCATTGTACCAGTGGCCCTAATTTCGTTTGTCCTAATGAAATCTTCCCTTTTAGCCGCCATGACATGGGCGTTAATCGAACTCGCACGGCACCCGGACATTCAAACTAAACTTCGCCAAGAACTTTTGTCCTTAGGAGGAGAACCCTCATATGATCAGCTCATTAATGACCTCCCATACCTCGATGCCATATTGCAGGAAACTCTCCGCGTTCACCCGCCTGTTCCAGAGTTGGTACGTCAAGTAAGTAGATACGTGGAAGTTCTCTTCTTGCCTTCGACATTACTTCTCCATCGTATAGGCAGATGAAGACGATGTTATTCCTCTATCAGAGCCTGTGCGGACCAAGTCTGGTGAAGTGGTTGACAGCATAGCTGTCGAACGCGGGACGGTGATTACTATCCCTGTTTCTTGCTTAAACCAAGCCGAGGCGATCTGGGGTCCGGACGCTAGAGTGTTTAGGCCTGAACGATGGTTAGAAGCGGATGGCATAACGAAGAAAGCTCAGGAGCTGAAAGGACATCGGCACTTGCTCACGTTTGGCGATGGTCCGAGGATTTGTCTTGGCAAATTGTTTGCTATTGTTGAGATCAAGGTATGTGTTCATCTTGCGAGGTGTAAGTGTACTCTGAGGGATTTTGGATTTTACAGACGGTACTTTGGGTTGTGATCAAGAACTTTGTGCTGGAGATGAGGGACGGGCCGAATACGAAAGTCGAGATAACCAGGGGGCTCACTTTGAGGCCCAGGATTGCAGGAGAAGATGGCATCAAAGTACCACTCAAGGTTAGGCAATACAAAGGTTGAAGATCTGCTTCACCCCGCCATACTATGTACACTTTGTTTGATCCTATATGTACTTTAGGCTATTGCAGTGATGCGTCGTGTAACATATTGATGTGATGAACATGATCCCAGGTCCGCTTCGAATTTGTAAATTGGTTCCCGCCCACGTACTACAGATTCATTTCGTCTGCAAAAGTGTATACCGCCCATATACACCGACATGGCTTGGGTTGAAAAGTAGCACGGTGCAGTTACCATTTTGCAATTCTGGCTAAATGATTATAAATAACAGTTGTAGGCCTATCAGCCAATCCAATCTTGATGGAGTACTTGGGTTTCTGCACGAATTCAACGCCTACAGTGTGGCACTGATGAGCGAGCCCAAGTCCAGCAAGGATGTACTCTGGCCAGCTGGGCTACTAGGCTGGCTTTGCTGGGGGGTTGCTACCTTTACTACCATTTAGCTACTACGAATGATTCTTGTCGAGGTGGAACGGTTCGGATAGGGCTGGGAGTGCGGAGGCTAACGTGATAGGCTTAGGGCGTGGTCTCAAGGCTCGGACGAATGTGCAGGGGCGATGAGTAGACTCCGTCATGTTTCCAAAGAGTCTTGCCATGCGCATAGGTAAATGCGCGGCCATTGAAAGGAGAGATGATGCATGGACGACACAAAGTGGACGTCGCCATCGATCAATGAGTGACGACACCAGCAGACTGCGGAGCGGGCAGCAGCCAATCATTGAAAACGGGCAGAGAGGAGCCACTGAAACCTCCGTTCCTTGCCATGTCGTTTTGATCGTGACTAATTGGCAACGAAAATGTTCGTGCATAGCATGGGTTACATTGTCATACACTTGAATGCCGGATGGAGGAAAATTACCTTTATAAAGATATACATACCTTTACAACGGTCCTCACCCTTATAACGTTATAACGGTCTCGTCATCAAAATGCATTTTCAGTGATGCGACGGCAGACACGTAGTAATGGACCCGACGGAAGAAAGATCGCACGGGTGGACGTCATCCGACGGCATACAGTATTAAATTTCGTATCTGGTAGCTACCCATTTATACATATGTATGTTTCATTTCATATTGAACTATCAGTAAAGTGTCCGAGTCTAATCTGTCTGACACGTCCGATTCCGTCCGATTCCATCCGATTACTCTGACAAACTTACCAACTAGTAGTCTTACAGGAGTGATGGCATTTTGGCACGCAAGTTGCATGACTAAGTTTGACTACTATATGTGGCTAACTCATATCCTCCATTCACTTCGTCATGCAATGAAGGTCTCCATGGTTTTGTTTGGTGAGAACTACTCAACCATATATACTTGTTGTGCAACCAATTGATATCCTCGAATAGTGTGCATACATTGACGTCACCGACGTTAGAAGAAAATTCTTGTACGCCGACATTACCCATAGGACCGTTGTCACAGAGAGCTGATGTGGTGAGGAGTTGAAGGAATGGACTCAGGGACTCAGGTTGGGATGCTGGATGACTGGGACAAGGAGCCTTTATGAACTGTAAGCGTTTACTCCAACCCATCATTCGCTGAATCTATTACTTTTGTTTTCGTCGAAATCTCGACTGTGGTAAGAGATCCAAGTAGCACACGGAGTCATTTTAAGACTACTCGATTATTATCCGAGCTTCCCAGTCCCAAGTCACGGAAAGAACGTTGGACTATCCATTTTTTCGGTACAATCAGGCGCGGGTTGCGGCGGCACCTCAGATGTTTTACTACTTATATCTCCCCTACAGCCCCACCGCAAAACTAGATTACGGGCAACAATGGTAACTAGGTGACGAGCAGAGCGTGCAGCCACCTGCTTGATACTAGCCCCGAGTTTTTTATTTTTTTTTATTTTTTTATTCTATATTTAAGTGCGTGAGGGCTTGTTAGTCCTATGTTGCACTAGACTAGCGTTTACAAATAATAACTTCGGACCCCCCGTGGTCCGACCTAACTCTACTGGTGTGTGAATGCCCTAGTTGGCAGAGCCAGAGCTCCCCAATAGTCCGCCGTTCCCGCCGGCCGTTTTAGACACACCACCTGAATAGTAGAGTTGGTAGCTGATTTCCGCGCTTGGAATGAGCTCTGATTACAATGTCCGACCGTCCGTTAGGACGTATGGTGCTGTTAAAGCTGTGGGTTGCTCTGGAGCCTCGCGAATGTTCTAATTTAGGGTGGGGTGCTCCGCGTGCTTGACTGCCTTGCTGACCGAGATGTGGACAGCGACTTGGTTAGGTCTTGGCGAGGTGTGAGATGTTTGCGTGTTGAGCAACTTGACGTGCCCGTGTTGACTGGGGCGCGAACTTTCAGCGTTTTGCCGGTGTCTTGAGGCGCGATTGATGCTCTCCGTTGACCAGTGTGACCTGCATTATCTGTCATTTACGTTGGGGAGGTAGCGTTGGTACTTCACCGAAGGTGTCTTTCATTCTTGTTGTAGCATTGACGAATTTCAGCAAATGAATTTGCACGTTAGCGCTGGTGAGGAGATAACTAATGGATGTGGCTTTTCTGCCGAGGGCGAGGAATAGCTTATGTCGTTCTCTGTCATATCTCGGGCATTGAAACATGAAGTGGTGGACGTTCTCTACTGTAACCTCCCCGCACTGGAGGCACAGTGGAGTGTCACTTCTGTTAATGTGGTGGAGATGCTGATTTAGGGGGATGTGGTTGGTACGCATTTGTATGTATAGTCCTGCTTGTTTCTTGCATAGGGAACTGGCCAGCTTGAGGAACGCCTTTGAGGGTAGGCTGGGATCTATAGAGGACGTGCGAGTAAATCTAGCGGAGTGCTTCCACTCCCCTTTCCATACGGTCATGAGCTTTGAATTGTGCTGTTGTTTTAACGCCGAGACACTGTGTGGTAATGGTGAGCGTAGTTTAGGTGGCAGGGCACCCACCGGGCTTGATTTTACCGTTCCTTCTGCTGCGATTTTGGCCTCCTTGTCTGCTAGCTCGTTGCCTTCTACGTCCCGGTGACCTGCGATCCATCGTATGGTGATGTCATTTCTTGATAGCTCCTCTTCCTTGGATAACTTGCGTAATTTCGATCTAAATGCTAACAGTAGATGATGACCTGGTTTGGAAGACGGGCGCTCACATGATTTGATTACTGCTTGATTGTCAGCCAGGATTGAGGCTGGGTAGGTTACCTCGTTACGTGTGGCTAAGAGGTGGGCTGCTAGTACAAGTGCTGCTGCCTCAGCTTCGAAGACCGTGTGCTCCGAGTCGGATCCTAGGTGATAACGCAGTGTCGCTACGTGCTTTTCATCGACGTATAGCACTGCCGCTGCCCCGACCAGGCCATTGTTACTTGATCCGTCGGTAAAGATCTGCGTGCGATCGGTTAGTGCTTGTTGCTCCGTTATGGCATCATCTTTATCTGCTGCTATCGAGGTGCGATAGGTTGGGGAGGCACTAGGGGGTACCGGGCAGGGGCGTATTGTTTCAACGGACTCCGGTGTGACACCGATGTCATGGGTTAGCCTGTGGAGGGCTGACCGGTGTCTTTTAACGTTTCTTTTGGCTGCCTTTCGAATGAGTGGGTGGAGGGGGTGTCTCGCAGGCAACGAGCTTAGCCGTAGCGCAGAGTTGTACAAGACCTTCTGAAGGAGAATCGGGACTGGGGGGATATAGGCGTGTGCGAAGAGCGAGTCGGTGGGGGATGTACGCATCGCCCCAGTTGCTGCTACGACTGCTGTGCGCTGGACTGTGGAAATTCTGTTAGCGATGCCTAGTGAGCCTTTCGTCCTTTTATTGTGGTCTGGGGAGTACGGTGGGTAGATCCATACGCTTGCTCCATAGGTGATCTTGGGGATTACTGCCGAGATATATATCTGACGCATTAGCTTGAGCGGGACTCCCCAGGTTGTTGAGGAGAGCCTTCGCATCATGATCGCGTGCTTGGCACCCTTGGCGATGGCGAAGGCTGCGTGCTGTTTCCATCTGAGTTCCTGGTTGAGTATTAAGCCAAGGAAGCGGTGAGTGGCGGAGGGGCTGAGGCTGGCTCCTCTGATGAGCATTGCGGGTCGCTCCTTGGCCCTGTTGCAGGTGAAGTCCATTAGTGCAAATTTGCTGGTTTCAAAGCGAGAATTATGCTTATGTGACCACTCAAAAGCGCCTTGTTCTCTCTCCATCATATCGGCCAGGGATCTGTGGGTGTCATGGAAGGTCTTGCCTATTGCGATGAGCGCCGTATCATCTACGAACGCTAACGTCAATTCGTTTGTCCCCTTTGCTATGTCCACTAGGTCGGAGCTGTATATGACGTATAGTATCATTGAGAGTGGGTCACCTTGACCGATACCATTCTTGACGTATATCCATTCCGACTCGAAGTCGTCGAACCGTATTTTGGTTTTCCTGTCGCGTAGCAGTCTACCTGTGAAGTCTACCAGTTCCTTAGGTAAACGCCTCATTCGCATGTTGTGAATGAGGCGGTCAGTAACGGCATTTGGGAACGCTCCTTCAATGTCTAGGAATAGAGCTGATACCACCTTGTGTTGACGCCACGCATGGCGTATGGTATTTTCCAGGAGTAGCAATGAGTCCTCTGTTGAACGACCGGGTCTGCCGCCGAAGTGAGTGGCCGGTAACAAGTTGTGAGCTTCGAGGATGAACGACGTTCTATCCGCGACTATTGAGGATAGCAGCTTGGCCGTGGTGTTGAGGAGCGCGATGGGGCGGTAGGCCTTCGGTGTGGTATAATCGGGTTTTCCTGGTTTTCGAAGGATCACCGTGATAGATTCCTTCCATGGCTCGTAGTACGTACGGAACGTAAATGCTGCATTGAAAAGAGGAAGTAAGTACTCGGCCAGGAGAGGACAGCGTTGGAATACTATATTAGCCACTCCGTCTGGGCCTGGGGCTTTGTACGGGCTGAGCTTTTTAATTGCTTGCTGAAGTTGGTCTTCCGTGATTTTGAACCATTTTGTGGCTTGCTCTGGGTACTCGTGGTTCTCTGGTACAGAGGTTTGCGGCGGAGGTGGGGGGAACAGCGACTGCGCCAACATGAAGCTTTTGTCTTCGTTTGTGTCAGCTGTGGTCACATTTCCTTCGTCGTCCTTCTTCTGTAATGTTGGGATTCTGGTCTTGCTACCGTCACCTATGGGACTGGAGATGTAGTTGTTAGCCGTCCATAATCCGTTGCCGTCTATTTCCTCTAGCCAATCTGTCCAATGTTCTTTCTTTGCCTTACCTATTGCCTTGTCATACTCCTTGGCTTTTTCTTTACGCAACCTATGACTTGGGTGATTGGGTAACGCTCTGAATGTATGAGAGGCTTTACTTAGCGTTTTAAGATCGCTGCGCAGTTTCGTGAGGTCCTTGTTCCACCATCTTTTCTTGTGCGGGTGGGGGTGCGACCTAGGTACCTCAGCATCTATGGTGTTACACAGTGCGAGCTCAATGTTGCCGGCGGAGGTTTGGAACTCAGCTTCGCTTGCCAACACCCTTGGTGGACCTAGTGCCTCGAGTTCCGAGCGAAGTTTCCTTTTGAACTTGATCCAGTCAACTTCTCTGTAGTTCCGGGCTGGGCGGGGTTCTGAAGTGGCTACGGCTAGGTCGATCTGTGTGAGGATGGGCAGGTGGTCAGTGTTTGGTCCGCGATTCTCGGGACTGGTTGCGCATGATACTACTCGTCCTGCGGTCACTTCCGTGCTGAACACGTTGTCTGGTCGGGTCCAGTTACCCGAGCTCGAGACTTGCAAAGTTGGGACGTCTTTCGGCAGCAGTTGCGTCATTCCGTAGTCAGCTACCATATCTAGCAGCTTCTGGGACGCTGCCAGAGCTGCTGTGGTGAACAAGTGACTGTTCCGTTCTTCGTCCCACAGAGGGTGGTGCCTGTTGAAGTCACCTAACCATACCATATGGTCCTCTGCCGTCGGTCTGATTGTGGCTATGTTCGTTGCTAGGTGTCGTTCCAACGCTTCCATAGTCCGGTCGTGCGTGCAGTCGTTGTAGACGTTGTAGATCGTACACACGCCACCCGCTGTCCTGAACCTTGTTACGACCACGTCCGCTGACGGAAATTGTACCTGTTCCCATGCGTTAGTACTTAATCGTGTATTAACAAAGGTTACCGCTCTTGGCTTCTCTCCCTTCGCCAGCTTTTGTGTGGGGTACACTGCTCTCCAGCGAGAGTTGGCCTTCGTGTTTCCTAGCGAGTCAATGGGTGGTTCTTGTAGGGCGATGACGTCCCAGTTATCTGCTAATGAACTATTAATTAGTGAGAATGATGCAATATTAGAATTGTTGAGATTTTGTTGCCATATGCGTAATCTTGTCGGTTGAATGTTATGAGCGGGTTGTTCGTTCATAAGGGGGGTTCATGGGGAGGGGGGTGATCGTCTGTCGTGGTTACCGGATGTGCATTGGCACCTGATGAGGGAGCTGGCGGTGGGGGCGAGTAGGGCATTAGCGGGCCGTAACCACGAGCTGGTGGTGGTCCGCCATGGCCACCGCGGAGTCGTCTACCTTGGCCCCTTTTCTGACCTGTGTTCTTGATGTGCAAGACTTCACCTAGGGTCGTTTGTCGTAGTTGGGGCTGGACGTTGGAACGGGTCTGACCAGGTGGAGGTCTGGTTTGGATCATTGGTGTCGTGGGTTTCGGGGGGGCGAAGACCTGGGTCCAGATCTCTTCCGTTGGGAAGTACGGCATGTTGTTTTCAGGTGTTCTCTTGTTCATTATGTTCCGCCGCTTGATGAGTTGTGGGCATTGCCTGTCTGCACTGGTGTGTGTGTTAGTTTGACAGTTAACGCAGAAAGGGATGTCAGGTGAGGTGCATTGGGTGATGCGGTGCTCTCCTGCACAGGTGCTGCATGTGTCTACTCCTTGCTGACAGTCTTTGGCCATGTGGCCTAACCGCTGACATTTGAGGCATCTTATCGGCTCCTTTTTGTCCTTGTGGGGGTGCAGCCTGTCCATGTTGATGTACAGGCCGTCCTTCAGCAGTTTATTGGCTGCCTCAGGGGAGTTGAGTGAGAACATTGCGTGCGCGACCCGTTGATTGTCATCGCGCTTTGAGGGGTCCTTAATCCATCTGACTGACGTGATTGCGGATTCCGGGATGTCGTTCTCGTGTTCAATGTCCCTGAGGACCGCCGGGTCTGAAATGTCAGTAGAGATCGGGAGGAATGGGACTACTACGTTGTATTGTCTTTCCTTAATCTTGACTTTGCCACCGAGCTGTTCGGTGAGGATCAGCTTGTTTAATGGGTGTCTTACCCATGTTGCTGCTTCTGCGCTATTGAGCTCTAGTAGGATCCCTTGATTGCGTAACCTTGTGACTGATTTGATCTGTATTTGCGGGCTGTCGATGGTCTCCACCGAGGATATCGCTTGTTTGAGCATTTCAATCAAGTCGTCCTTGGATGTGTTGCTGTTGATCTGTGGGTGATCAGCATCTGGGTCTAATAGTACTTGGTGCTCCCTTATGGCCACATGGGCTCTCGCGATGTTGGTTGGGGCATGTTGCTGAGACGGGGGTGTGCCATGAGCCTGGGAGAGTAGAGCTTCACGGTAGGGCAACGGCGCAGAAGGTTGCACTGCCTTGGTTAGTTCCTTCAGATCGTTTATCGCATCTTTGATGGTAGTGGTGTCGGCCGATAGAGTCTGGAGTCGGGTGTCTACAGATTCATGGTCAGTAAGACCTGCGTGGGGGGAAGCGTACTCTGTGTGCTTCTCGATACTCGAGTCTAGCTTCTCGTTTAACTTGTCTAGTGTTTCCGCTGCTGTGAGGACTCTTGCAATCTGAGGGGAGATGGCTGCAATTAGCGACGTCTCCAGTTTCGTGGTGACGTTGTCTACGATGGTCTGCGCTGTTGCGGACGCAGACATGTCCTGCATAATGTAGGCTGCAGAGCGAATTGCGGAGCGGACTAGGGGATTGACACCCTTCATCTGTGATATGTGAAACAGCGTGGAGGAAATATGCTCGGGTGATGCAGGATCACCTGTAATGGTAAACTGGAGTTTATCCAAAAATTTTCTCCCTGCGGTTGCATTTCGTATCTCTTCATCTGGGTTGTTAACTATATCTGCCACATGTAGATTGCTACTTCTAGTGATTGGGCGGGTCGAGCTCGGGGTGTTGGAGCGACCTTGTTGGGTCGGCACCTGAGTGTCCACATTGGGAGACGGACGCCCTGGCTGCACCATTACCGTGGTCTGGCTGTTGCCCACTGTGTTACGGTAATCTGGAGTAGTACTGGGGGGGGTAGTATGTTCTATTATACGTTGCAGTGTGCTGCAACGGGCTCTACGCTGTGTGGGTCGACGAGGTTGACGATGGTTTTCGGGGTCCTTGTCGGGGTGCCACTTGGAGCGGAGTCAAGAGGCAATCCTAGCCCCGAGTTACAGCAAGGCCGCGAAGCCAACACCGGCCCCGTACGGTAGGTTGAGTGTGCGTTAACCTCATATGTTTTTATTCTATCTGTTCCCTACAGCCTCCTGCGGCCAAGGTACTTTGTTTGTTTCGGATACTATGTCATCCGTGGAAAGGTCGGTATCCCTAAAGCGTAGGTCTTCATTTGGCAACCACATGACTCCATTTGCACTTTATGCAACGGATTTCAGATAGACGTGTAGTATGCCAGAGCAAGTAGGCAAGCCTTCCAGTCAGGTAAGTCTCTTGTCATAGGTGGTGTCCGCGCTACTGTTTTTGAAGATACATGCTGCGATGACTGCCTCCAAGGCATTAGTACACTCTGATGCAAACAGAGGACATAAGTGAACTTTCGGGTACTCAGCGACAGCCGTTTAACTTGATTCAGTGACTCCCTGCGTATCAGGCGTTCTGGCTCGACTGTGTAATACTAATTAGATCTTCTTTGGTTAGAGGCATCTCCCCCGTCCCAGCAATTTCAATGTATGCCTGATAAGTTCAAGGTTCACGATGGTTGGACAAACGGAAAACCAATCAATCATATCAGCTGCGTGAGGGTTATTTGTAACATGTGGGTATATAACCCGTCGAAAAACTGCCAGAGCAACAACTTCATCTGCAACCCTCAGAGCCTACTGGACGACATGGACACACCGTCTACATTTGTTCACATGTGCAATGCATTTCGAGACCGCATTCACTCTGCTTCCTTTATCGATATAGCCATTGGTTTGGCCGCCATATGTGTATTGCGACTAGCAATCCACCCGAGTTGGAAGAAATCCGGAAAGACAAAACTATGCGGACCAAAGGGTGCCAGCCTGCTGTTTGGAGTGGGCAGAGAACTGTTCGAATCGCCTGATGTGGGGGCGATGTTCGAGGCGTGGTCCAAGGAGTACGGTGTGGCGTATGAAATTCCTATGATATGTGGACAAACCAGGACCATACTCTGCGACCCGAAGGCAGTGGCATATTTCTTCGCCAAGGACACATGGTCGTATGTGAACACGCCAGAATTGAAAGCGATCGTTGCACGGTTGGTACGTTGGAATTTTCAGTGTACTTCCATACCTCCCTCACCACGAGATCCTCAGTTAGGAAAGGGGTTGTTTTATGCAGAAGGCAAGCCACACCGAAGGTATAGTACACCCTGGTTTAACGCTGCATTGCGTACCGATTCCGGATAACTGTGTTTCAAGGCTGCGAAGATCCATAGCGTCTTCATTCAATTCTACTGCGGTTCGCAATTTAGGCCCTGCTATCCATAAAAGCGTGGAGAGGGTAAAGAAATGCAGTTACGGCTATCTTAATCAATTGCTCAGCATGTTTTCCAACAGGTGAGAACAGCTTGGGAGTCAAGCATCGATGCGAACGGAGGTGGAAGCATTGTCCTTGATGTTCAGAAATGGTACGTTGTATACAATACACTCGAGACTGCTCGGATGTCCTAACTCTGTTACAGGATGAACTATTTATCGTACGTCCATTTCCTAACATTGTATCAACCAGGAGTCCATTTAATTCTCTTTAGCCTCGATACTTTTGGGATTGCAGGTTTCTCCTATGATTTTGGCTCTCTCGATGGGAAGCCGAACGCCATGATTTCAGCCCTCGACGCTATCACAGAAACCTTTCTCGAGGGCTTTTTCAGCATAGCTGTGGCCCTGCTCACCATCGTTTTCCCGATTCTTATGAAAGTGCCAACCAAGCAGAACAAGTTATTTGGAGAGGTCTATGAGAAAATGTCGGAGATTTGTGATGGATTAATGAACGATGCCACGAAGGAGACTGATGACCAAGTTTCTACAATGGGTTTGCTGTGTATGCACTGTGGTCGTGTTCTCGTATCTTCCTGACTAATGTGTCAATCAGTGAAAGCAGAGGACAACGGTTCTAGCCAACATATCACTCGAGAAGAAGCCTTAGCGCAGGCAAGAGAATTGTGATTTGTTCCGACAGTGCCAACCACTCATACTGCTTTTGAACAGATGCGCACATTAGTTTTGGCATCCTATGAAACAACAGCAAGTAAGCATTGTACCAGTGGCCCTAATTTCGTTTGTCCTAATGAAATCTTCCCTTTTAGCCGCCATGACATGGGCGTTAATCGAACTCGCACGGCACCCGGACATTCAAACTAAACTTCGCCAAGAACTTTTGTCCTTCGGAGGAGAACCCTCATATGATCAGCTCATTAATGACCTCCCATACCTCGATGCCATATTGCAGGAAACTCTCCGCGTTCACCCGCCTGTTCCAGAGTTGGTACGTCAAGTAAGTAGATACGTGGAAGTTCTCTTCTTGCCTTCGACATTACTTCTCCATCGTATAGGCAGATGAAGACGATGTTATTCCTCTATCAGAGCCTGTGCGGACCAAGTCTGGTGAAGTGGTTGACAGCATAGCTGTCGAACGCGGGACGGTGATTACTATCCCTGTTTCTTGCTTAAACCAAGCCGAGGCGATCTGGGGTCCGGACGCTAGAGTGTTTAGGCCTGAACGATGGTTAGAAGCGGATGGCATAACGAAGAAAGCTCAGGAGCTGAAAGGACATCGGCACTTGCTCACGTTTGGCGATGGTCCGAGGATTTGTCTTGGCAAATTGTTTGCTATTGTTGAGATCAAGGTATGTGTTCATCTTGCGAGGTGTAAGTGTACTCTGAGGGAATTTGGATTTTACAGATGGTACTTTGGGTTGTGGTTAAGAACTTTGTGCTCGAGATGAGGGACGGGCCGAATACAAAAGTCGAGATAATTAGGGGGCTTACGTTGAGGCCCAGGATTGCAGGAGAAGGTGGCATCAAGGTACCACTCAAGGTTAAGCAATACAAAGGTTGAAGATCTGCTTTGATCCCACCGTACTATGTGCACTTTGTCCGATCTTATATGTACTTTAGGCTGTTGCAGTGATGGGTCGTGTAACATATTGATGTGGTGAACTGATCTCAGCCCGGATGAATATCCGCTTCGAATTTGTAAATTCGTTCCTGCCTATGGCACGTACAGATATACCGTTTTTAAAATGTATATCACCCGTATACACCAACATGGCTTGGGAGTTGCATTTTCCAGTTCCGGCTGAATCATTATAAATAGCAGGCTACCTAGCTTAGCCGGCTTTGCTGGGGGCCCGCTACTTTAATGCTACCATTTACTGCATCCTCCTATGAATGATTTTGATCACCAAATCACAGTTCATACATATTAGTACGAACTATGCACAGTTCTACGTGCGGCCACCTCAAAGGTTCAAATGTGGATATGATACTGATGCATGGAGTGAGCATGCGGACAAGCGTCTTAAACTACGGGTGGCCGGTTCAGAGGGGCAGGTACACAACTGTACTTGCACAAGTGCCTCTTACGAACGTTGAGGGTAAATGCGCACGTGAGGGAGAGGTAATGCTGGCGGAGTATGAAACGACTCCTCGAACGTAGCTGGACAACTGATGCGCCATTTTGAGGGTGAGGGCGATCGACCTATGACCTTGTCAAGCTTTGGCTGTGAAGGACTATAACAGTGTGTGACTCGTGATCGGTGTAGCAAGCTATGTTTAGTAGGGCACTCCTCAAGAAAACAAGGATGGGACTGACGGGGGCAGAAAGTAGGACATAACACAGATCCAAACTATTTCAGGCACATATATACATGGAGCTTGAGCTGAGGCTCCAGTGTTAAGCGAGAAGAGAAAATTGTAGAAAGGTAACATGCAGTTTGATCTGCAGATGGGCTCCAGATCGCTGGGTAGTTAGCTGCTTGTCCCTCATACATATGTTTTTATCGTAGTCTTGTCGTAGGCAGCGGTTTGGTGTTTAGGGTAGGTCTTATCATGCCCCATGGCAGTAGAGGCCTCGTGGCTGGTTGGATCCAGTATGAGTATTGCATGGAGGCAGATTCTATTTCTTGAATCAAGCGTGTGTCGAAGCCTCCAAAGCGGCAATGGCACAAACGAGCGGGAAAGGCGCTGGGAAGGACGTTTGGGGACTCATCCAGGAAAGCAAGAGGCTTGTTCGCTCCATAAGGTGAGACGACGCACGCACGGATGTCGCGTTCTGGTATCCAGTGTACGCCATGGCATGCGAATCTCAGCACAGAAACAGGGCGAAGCGAGTCTCACTACGAGAGAAGAGGTGTTTTTTTGGCGCAGGTTGAGAAGGCGAGGTCGGGTGGGGTGGGCCCACCGTGCGGTTGGACGCTACTGCTTCCCTGTTGGCGCCGCTGTCCATCCTCCCCGATTTTGCCGTTTCCTTCGTCAACATCACCAGCTGACTGATCGCCGCAAGACAGAAAGCAGTCCTTATCGT
Organism: Pisolithus marmoratus; assembly: GCA_024613145.1. Classification (NCBI taxonomy): domain Eukaryota; kingdom Fungi; phylum Basidiomycota; class Agaricomycetes; order Boletales; family Pisolithaceae; genus Pisolithus; species Pisolithus marmoratus. Next base: position 125,887 of record JANFAE010000090.1, read on the forward strand.
CTAGACTCAATCCTCTGTTATCGTTATGCGCTATCATGGTATCTAACTTGTCTACCCCCAGGCCGATACTCGGACTCAAGGTACAAGGACTCGATGTTGCGAAGTTAGCGAGCGGACATGTCTTGTACGCTATTCACCGATAGTTGGACGATGTGAAGGACGAGCCTTCACCGCCGAGAATCTAAGGATGTGAAAGGCACAGAGGCTGTTGCGGTATCCCACGGATTGGTATCTCCTATGATGCGATTAGGGGGCCGCTGTGCCGTTCAAGATCCAATAGTTGGGGTTGAGGAGGAGCGTGAGATATTCAGGAAGGGAGCCGTCTTCTTGGGGAGATGGATCCAGACGAATATGCTGGTGAGCAACTCAGACGAGTTTCTTGAGGTAATGGTGGAATGTCCCCCCTCGCAGCATTATTGACAGTTTTGGGATAGGCTCTGAAGAGCCCCCATGCTCGTGCTCGCCTATCGCAGAAGATCTCCAATCACCAAAACCGCCCCCATAACCGATCGATATCGTCGAATAGTGCGCATACGTTGACGTCACCAACATCTGAAACAAATTCTCGTATGCCGACGTCACCCACGGGATCGTTGTCACCGGGACGAAGTCGATTTGGTGTGGTGGATGGTGGATGATGAGGCAGTCGAAGGATTGTTGGGAGAAGGATACATTTATGCACTGTAAGTGTCTACGCCGACCCACCACTCGCTGAATCTATTACTTTTGGATCGTCGAGATCTCGAGTGTGGTGAGGAATCTAACATTTCTCGAATATTGCTTGAGCTGCCCAGTCCCGAATCAAACTATATGAGCGTGGGAAGTATTTCAGCGCGATCAGGCGCGGGTTGCGGGAGCACTGATCAGATAGCTTGACTGCTTATCTCACCCTTATAGCTTTACCGCCAAACTATCTTGAAAGCGACAATGTGGCGAGCAAAGCATGCAGGCACCCGTCCAATATTAACACCAAGTAGCAGGAACATGAGACCCCGCACCGCCCCAGGACGGTCAGGTGGAGGACTTATCCTCATATGTTTGTATTCAAATCTGTAACGCACCCTGTGCCAAAGATACGTCCGTCCCCCTGGCTTAACCCTACAGCAGTCTTCATTTGGAAATCACATGACTCTACCTGAACTGTGCCACCCTGCATACAACAAAGTCACCGGCCACCCAGTGTCTGCTTCGTGTGCAACAGGTACGTACTACCATCGATCACCTGCCAGATTCGTTCAGCGCAATCCCCCGACTCCATTTTCCACCATTCTCACAGACAGAGATACACCACACCTCGGAAAACAATGACAAACAGGACCTCCCCCTTTGCAAGCAAGACCGCTGGCGGCAACATCGCGCCTTGGTGAAACGAATTCCATGTAGACGCGCAAAAGTATGTCAAAGGAAGGAGGAGACCCCTCCGGTTGAGTGAGTGTCTTGGCGTGGGTGGTGATCGCCCTGACAGGTCTTACTGACTTTGAAGACACATACTGCGATGACCGCTTCCAAAGTGTTGGTACCACCTAGATGCAAACAGAGGGGCGTAAATTAACTCTGGGGCACCCGTCGACAGCCGTATAACCTTATAGAGTGCCTCCTTGCCATCGGCAGTGCTATGTGCTATGCTAATTAGATCTTCTTTGGTTAAAGGATTCCCTTCTGCCTAGAAAATTGTATGCCTGATAAGCCCAAGGTTTACCATCTAGAATCATAGGTATTTAACCCGTTACAAAGACCGCCAGGGTAACAACTTGATCTGCATCCCTCAGAGCTTACTGGACGACATGGACGCATCGTCTACGCTTGTTCGCATCTACAATGCGTTTCGGGACCGCGTTCGCTCGGCCTCCATCACCAATGTAACCATTGGTTTGGTCGCCGTATTGGTATTGCGTGTAGCAATCCAAGCGACTCGAAAGAAATCCAGAAAGACAAAACTACGAGGACCAAAGAGCCCTAGCCTGCTGTTCGGAGTGGGTAAAGAGCTATTCAAATCGCCTGATATGGGGGCGATGTTCGAGGAATGGTCCAAGGAGTACGGCGTAGCATATGAAATTCCTATGATATTCGGACAAAAGAGGACCGTACTCTGCGATCCGAAGGCAGTGGCACATCTGTTCACGAAAGATACATGGTCGTACGTGATCATCCCAGGACTGAAAACGATCATGGCAAAGCAGGTACGTTGGGTTTTCAGCATCTTCCAAACCTCTCACCACAGGATCTCAAGTTCGGTAAGGGGTTGTTTTATGCAGAAGGCGAGTCGCACCGAAGGTATAGTACTCACTGGTTTAACACTACATCACGTGCCGATTCCGGATTACTGTATTTCCAGGCAACGAAGGTCCATAGCACCTTCGTTTAATTCTACTGCCATGCGCAAGTTAAGCATTGTGGTCTATAAAAGCGCAGAGAGGGTAAGGAAATACAGTTACGGTATCTTGATCAATTTCTCAGTATGTTTTCTAACAGGTGAGAACAGCTTGGGAAGCAAGCATTGATGCGAACGGAGGTGGGAGCGTCGTCCTTGATGTTCAGAAATGGTACGTTATATGTAATACACTCGAAGCCACTGAGGTGTCCCAACTCTGCTACAGGATGAACTATATGTCGTATGTTCCTTTCCTGGTACCATATCGATCTGGAGGCCATTTAATTCTCTTTAGACTCGATTCTTTTGGAATTGCAGGCTTCGCCTATGACTTTGGTTCTCTCGATGGGAAACCAAACGCCATGATTTCAGTCCTCGACGCTATCGGAGCATCTTTGCCCGAGGGCTTTTTCAGCATAGCTGTGACCTTGCTAGCCTTCCTTTTCCCCATTCTTATGAATGTGCCAACCCGGCGGAACAGGATATTTGTCGAGCTCCGTGACCGAATGTCAGAGATTTGTGACACATTAATCGACAATGCCACGAAAAATGCGGATGACCAATTTTCTACAATCGGGTTACTGCGTACGCTACCGTGGTCATGTACTCGTATGTCCCTGACCAACTTGTTCATCAGTGAAAGCAGAAGATGAAGATTCTAAGCAACATATCTCTCGAGACGAAGTCTTGGCGCAGGCGAGACAATTTTGATTTGTTGTGACTGCAGAACTTATTTATGCTGCTGCCTTGACAGATGCGCGCATTACTTATGGCGTCCTATGAAACAACATCAAGTACGTTTTGTAATAGGTGGTTCTGATTTAGTCCGTCATGACGAGACCATCGCTGTTAGTCACCATGACGTGGGCGTTACTCGAACTCGCACGGCACCCGGACATTCAAACTAAACTTCGCCAAGAACTTTTGTCCGTCGGAGGAGAACCGTCATATGATCAACTCTTCAATAGTCTCCCTTACCTCGACGCCATAGTACAGGAGACTCTCCGCCTTCACCCATCCGTCGCGGAGTTGCTACGTCAGGTACGTAGATAGGTGGACATCCTTTTGTTGCACTTAACATCATTTCTCCCTTCCATAGGCAGATGAAGACGACGTTATTCCATTGTCAGAACCTGTGCGGACCAAGTCTGGTGAAGTGGTTGACAGCATAGTGGTCGAACGCGGGACGGTCATTACTATGTCTATTGGCTGCCTCAATCAATCGGAGGCGATCTGGGGTCCGGACGCTAGAATGTTTAGACCTGAACGATGGTTGGAAGCGGACGGGATAACGAAGAAAGCTCAAGAGATGAAGGGACATCGGCACTTACTCACGTTTGGTGATGGTCCGAGGACTTGTATTGGAAAATTGTTTGCTGTTGCTGAGATCAAGGTCTCTGTTTATCTTGCTAAGTGTAAGCGCTCACTGAGGGAAATTGGATTTTACAGACGATGCTTTCGGTTGTGGTGAAGAACTTTGTGCTCGAGATGAGGGACGGGCCAAATACAAAAGTCGAAATAACCAGGGGAATTACATTGAGGCCCAGGATTGCAGGAGAAGATGGCATCAAGGTACCGATGAAGATCAGGCAGTACAAAGGCTGAATATTTGCTTCACTCAGCCGTAGATGCATAGCCCCTTCGAACTAGTAAATTGGTTTCTACCCATGTACGGATTGGCATTTTGTTTTTAGGAATGTACGCCACGCCCCCGGCATGCAACAAGACATGCCTGTGTACGAGGACCTTGCTTTGATATGTAGCCTGGTGTATTTAGCTTTTTGCAACGCCAGGGTGGAGGTAAATGGATTGTGTACGGACTTACCTTGTTGTAGAAAGCCCATTACAACAACGCTATCGTATGGTAAGCGATGTGTAGTGAGGCACCAGCCTTTACCGTGATCAATTTCCGCCAGATTGTATCAAATATGCCACATTTTATGTTAGATTCAAGTTGATTATAATGGATAATATTGAGTGTAAAGTTTTCCTTTTGTGGCGTCATAAATGAAATCTTATGTCAAAGATCCATCAGAGGCAATTGTCATGTGCCCAAGACATTTTTAATTGAGCGTCGATGACGAGTCGTATTGAGGGATGACATGCTCCTGTGAACTCTGGTGATACTCTGGTACGGCCTTAGAGAGTAGTATTCGTACTTCTAAGGCCTGATACATGCACAGCGTTCATTTAGCGCACACAGCAGAAAATAGAAGAGACATGAACCAAGGCAATGCAAACCTTGCCGAAGGGATATCATCGCACGTCAGAGATAATTTCCTCTGCTGTCTTCCACTCCTGCTAGACTGACCGATATCTCTCAGCAGCACTAATACACCATTGCGACGCTGTCGTACCGGCCATGCTTACTGTAAAATTAGAAACGAAAAAAGGTGTTAGTAGAAGCCTGGGACATACCTCATCTCCCATAGTATCTTCCACCCGCCCCATCATCAGGACTCCGACCTGATCTCCTTGCCCTATTCCTTCAGGTTCTCGGTATATTCAACCCCCCACCATTCCGATTACAACGATCCTGTCGGCCATGAACGAAGAACCGAAAACAGTGCTAGAACCACTGAAACTAAGGGAACGAGTCATGTCAATTCTTCTGACATAGTAAATATGACCCTGCGCCACCGCCACTACCCAGTGCAGCGCGCAGTACTTCTGTATCTGTTACAGTTGCCCTTCATTTGACTCGAGCTGATCTTTATCGGCACGGGCTAACAAATGTAGATTCGATGCGGCCCAGATCGAACGAGCTCTGCTACAGTTCCACAGTACTCGTCTAGACCTTTCAAGATGTTCTTATGTAAACTTGATCGGTCTTGAATATATGAATTGTAATCCCCTGCAGAGTTCTGTTCAGGGACCATTTCGACCGGAAGGAACGACTAAGACTACTTGGCTATAAAAGTTCCAGGACCCTCCACGGCGGATGCAATACTGAGAGTGGATTTTGAGCACTTGAGTATCTGCTGGGTCAGAGCGACAGACATCATGTCTCACAACGCGGCGGGCAGAATTTAAACTGGGTGTGAATGTAATGGGAAATGTGAATCAGAAATTCTAAGTTTAATCTGACATCTGTGCGTTGACACAGTTCGAAGTATTGTCGGTGGAAAGAATGTTGGTGACAATTTGATACATTGGCGGTCGTGTTGCTCGCGTGTGAACGTTGTCCAAAATAGGAAGTATCAGTGTCGAAAGTACAGTCGTCAGAACTTCATATACTGATGAACAATAGAAAACAGAGCTAAAATTTAAAGTAAAAAATATATGTACAAAGTGTAGTACTAAACCTCATGTACTCTGTGGATTTCATAGGTATTACATGAAATTGAGTACTACATTCTGTAAATGAATTTTTACTTCAAATTTTAGCTCTGTTTCTATTGTTTGTCAATATATGAAGTTTCGACGACCGTACTTTCGACACTGATACTTCCTATTTTGGACAATGTTCACACGCGAGCAACACGACCGCCAACTTATCAAATTGTCACCAACATTCTTTCCACCGACAATACTTCGAACTGTGTCAACGCACAGATGTCAGATTAAACTTAGAATTTCTGATTCACATTTCCCATTACATTCACACCCAATTTAAATTCTGCCCGCCGCGTTGTGTCTGCCGCCGCGTCGCTAGATGGGATGGGAACTTTTTTATTACATAATATCTCGGAAGCAACTCCACTCAAACTGCGGTACACGGGCATTTCACAGACATGCCTTCAAGGAGTGCTTCCTAAGAACGCCCTTCGACACATCCTCGCTGTCCGCGAATTTATGAACGTCCTCGTGCAACTTATCAAATGCCATCTGATCCTGCAGAAGTTTCCACCTGAATCTAGATTTGTTATTCAAATAAGAAACCTTTGCGATGAGATCTGCTCGTGCGGCTGTGACGTACTGCATCAATGTAGTCAGACCTTTGTGAACCACAACCATAGGTATAATCGACGAAGCCATTTGAGAGAAGGGACACGTGTAGAAGAGAAGACTTGCTTCAATCAACTCGGTGCGTGGTTCTATACTTGTATTACGCCCGACTAACGTACCAAGCAGTGAAGGCAGGGGAGGAAGATACTGGCAAGGCCCCTCAACGGATTCACATTGTAGATTAAAGGAAAGGCTGCAAAATTTGTCGAATCTCTTCATATGCTAGGAACACAGAAGATCAATAGGACAACCCTATATATGCATCTCAAAGATTGCGAGGTCCAAGCGAACTTAACCAGTTATCCGGAGCCTACGACCGAAAGTACGAAATGGAGAGAGAGTCCTGTTTATATGGCCATCAAACAGTAAGCACCCTCCTGTAACAGGGCTGAGAAGCACATATTGCAAGATTGTGTAAAATCACGAATTCAACCCTTGTATCACGTAACCCTTAAGGGTACCTTGATGCCATCTTCTCCTGCAACTTTGGGTCTCAACACAATCCCTCTGGCTAGCTCGATTTTCGTATCTGGCCCGTCCCTCATCTCGAGCACAAAATTCTTGATTACCACCGACAGGACCATCTGCAAAGTCCGATTTCTCTCAGTGAGAACTGCACCTCACAAGATGGACACCCACCTTGATCTCAGCAACAGCAAATTGTTTCAATACAGTTCCTCGGACCATCACTGAACGTGAGTAAGTGTCGGTATCCCTTCATTTCCTGAGCTTTCTTTGTTATACCGTCTGCGTCCAACCATCGTTCAGGTCTGAACACTTTAGCGTCCAGACCCCAGATCGCCTCAGAGCAGTTCATGCAGGGAACGGATATACCAATCACTGTCCCGCGTTCGATGGTTATGCTATCAACTACTTCACCGGACTTGGTTTGCACAGGTTCTGATAGAGGGATAACGTCGTTGTCATTTGCCTAGACAAGGCGAGAATCGAGCCAAATACAAATTGGCAATTTGTGTCTACGTACCTGACGTACCCGATCTTGTGAAGCTGGGTGGACACGGAGTTTCCTGCACTACGGCATCGAGGTACGGGAGGCCAGTAGTGAATTGATGGTATGAAGTCTCCTCCGAAAGACAAAAGTTCTTCGCGAAGTTTAGTCTGAATATTCGGGTGCCGCGCAAGTTCGAGCAGCGCCCACGTCATGGTGACTAGAAGTCACGATGTAGTCGTTACAAGACAAATTACACCACCGCTCGGGTACGTACTTGCTGTGGTTTCATATGATGCAATCAATAACACGCGCATCTGTTGGGGAGCAGCTTGAGTGAATTGTCACTGTCTGAAAAAATCCCTGCTGTTCTCGCCTGCGCTAAGATTTCCTCTCGAGTGAGACGTTGCCCTGAATCTTCGTCTTCTGCCTTCACTGATCGACGCATTGATCAGTGACATATGAGTACACGAGCCCAGTAGCGTACGTAGCAAACTGATTGTGGAAACTTGTTCGTTTGACCTCCTATCCCTCTCCTTCGTGGTGATATCAATTATTGCGTCACAAATCTCTGACGTTCTCGCGTTGAGCTTGGCAACCATCTTACCGCGCAAGGTCGGCACATTCAAAACAACGGGGAAAAAAAGGGAAAGGAGGTGGAAAAAGTTATCCCAGATGTTCGGGGTGGAAGGTGCTCCGAAAGCATCTAGCACTGAAATCATGGAGTTTGGTTTCCCATCTAGAGAACCAAAGTCATAGGAAAAACCCGCAATCCCAAAAGAATCAAGGCTGAACAGAATTAGAAGGTCTCTAGAATGCTCTAGGAAACGAACGTACGACACGTAACTCATCCTGTAGCAGCTTTAGGACGTCTGAGTGGTTTTGAGTGTACTCTTTATAACGTACCATCTGTGAACATCAAAGACGACACTCTCGCTGCCACTTGCGTCAATCTTCGCTTCCCAATCTGCCTTCAGCTGCCGGGAAACTATCTAAGAACTTCGTTAAGATAGACATAGCTGCGTCTACTTACCTTTTCAACGGTTTTATGGATCATAGGGCTGAACTTTCGAATGGCAGTGGAATTGAACGAAGGTGCTATGGATCCTCGCTGCCTAGACGTATCGCAACCCAGTATTGGTACGTGACGAAGCTTTTACCCGGGTAATACCATACCTTCGGTGTGACTCGCCTTCAGCCCACAGCAGTCCCTTCCCTATCTGCTGATTCTGGAATGAGGGAACCGCGGAATCATACAAATCCTCAAATCATAACGCACAATCTGTACAACAGAGGCTTTGTGACCTGGGGTGCCCACGTATGACCGAGTATCCCTAGAGAAGAGATATGATACTGCTTTCGGGTCGCAGAGTATGACCCTCTTTTGTCCATAGATCATCGGAATTTCATACGCCACACCGTACTCCTTGGACCATGCCTCGAATATCGCCCCGGTATCAGGCGATTCGAATAGCTCTTTACTCACACCAAACAACAAACTCGTACTCTTTGGCCCCCTCAGTTCCGTAGTTCTGAATTTCTTCTGAATCGCCCGGATGGCGGTACGCAGTGCCCATGCGGTAACCAGCGCAGTAGCCATGTCGACGATGGAGACGGAGCGAACGAGGGCTTGATACGCATTGTAGATGGGAATGAGTGCAGGCACTATGTCCATATCGCACCGTAATGGCGCAAGCGCTCAGCGCTCAGGGATGTGAAGGCAGTATGATATGTACCTGCGGCTTATATAATGACCCTGCAGAAAGAAATGGTGGATGGGTGTTTCGTTTATCCACCACCGCGCACTAACGAGGACGTGGCATTGCCGCAGGGGCCCTTGCGTGCACCAGGGACAACCGTGCTAGAACTTTTTGTCTGCTATAGTTCCCATCTGTGCCCAGGCGGCATCCCCCGAGTGGGCATGTAGAACTTGTCTGTTTTGCACGGTAACCTTGTCGCCTTGCTTGCAAGCAGGTCGTTAATTAAGAAGTACTGCTCTATTTTTACTTTTACAACTGACTTGAACTTGTCTTCATCGGCTCATGCTGCCATGTGTGGATTGGAGTGGTGGTCCCAGCTGAACTTCCATACGAGGCCCTTTCCGTTCGGTGCATTAAATCGTTGTGAAGGCAAACGACAACCTGACATGCGACGAAATCATTCTTATTCTCGCTTTTATCTTAGTCTCGAGTTGGAACACTAAACTTCCTTGGTCGACACACGAATGACCTTGACGTACGCCGATCGATTTAGATAAAAGGTAGTCTGCCAAAAAAACCTCTGACGGTGTTAGGAACCCAGAGTGTTCACAGAAGAGCCCTATAGATGTGTGGATGTATCCTAGATATTCCCAGGTTGCTACACACCGATTTCACCCATTAGTTACGGGGGAGAATAGATGGTGCGACCTAGTGCTTTCGTTCCTCTTGCAGAGATGGGGAAGTCCCATCTACGTGGTCATCGGACAGTGAGCGCTCTACGGCAATATCAACCAAAGGTGTGTGTTGTAAGGTTGTGTAAAATCACGGATTCAACCCTTATATTGCGTAATCCTTAAGGGTACCTTGATGCCATCTTCTCCTGCAACTTTGGGCCTCAACACAATCCCTCTGGCTATCTCGATTTTCGTATCTGGCCCGTCCCTCATCTCGAGCACAAAATTCTTGATTACCACCGAAAGGACCATCTGCAAAATTCGATTTCTCTCAGTGAGCACTACACCTCACAGGATAAACACCTACCTTGATCTCAGCAACAGCAAATAGTTTTCCAATACAGGTCCTCGGACCATCAGTAAACGTGAGCAAGTGCCGATATCCCTTCATTTCCTGAGCTTTCTTCGTTATACCGTCGGGGTCTAACCATCGTTCGGGCCTGAACGCTTTGGCGTCCGCACCCCAGATTACCTCAGAGCAGTTCATGCAGGGAATGGATATACCAATCACTGTCCCGCGTTCGACGGTTATGCTATCAACTACTTCACCGGACTTAGTTTGCACGGGTTCTGACAGAGGAATGACGTCGTCTTCATCTGCCTATAAAGATAGGAATCAAGTCAAGTACCAAGTGAGTTTCCATGTGTCTACGTACTTGGCGAATACGGCCTTGGGCAGCCGGGTGAACACGAAGAATCTCCTGCACTACGGCATCTAGGTAAGGGAAACCAGTGGTGAGCTGATCATATGAGGGTTCTCCGCTGAAAGAGAAAAGTTCTTCGCGAAGTTTAGTTTGAACATGAGGGTGCCGGGCCAGTTCGAGCAACGCCCATGTCATGGTGACTAGAAGGGATAGTGTCATTATAACAGGACAAATTACGCCGCTGTGACAATGCCTACTTGCTGTGGTTTCATAGGACGCGAGAAATAGTACGCGCATCTATTCGAGGGCAGTTTGAATGAGTTGACGATATCAGAACAGATCACAATTCTCTCACCTGCGCCAAGACTTCTTCTCTAGTGATACGTTGCCCCGACTCTTCATCTTCTGCCGTTACTGATCGACACATCAGTCTTGAGGATCCAAGTACGAGACCACAGTAGCGTACACAACAAGCCGATTGTAGAAACATCCTTATCTGATGCTCCTTCATTCTCCTGTGCCGCGTTATCAATTATTATGTCACAAATTTCGGACATTTGTGCGCGGAGCTTGTCAAACAACTTGCCCCGCGAGGTTGGAACATTCATTACAATAGGAAAAACGGTGGAAAGGAGCAGCACAGAATTATCCAGGAGGTTCTGGGGGAAGGGTGCTCCGAAAGCATCGAGGACTGAGATCATGGAGTTTGGTTTCCCATCAAGAGAGCCAAAGTCGTAGGAAAAACCTGCAATCCCAAAAGAATCGAGGCTGAACATAATTAGAAGGTCTCCAGAACGCTATAGGAAACGAACGTACGACACGTAGCTCATCCTGTAGCAGAATTAAGACCCCCGGCGGTTTCGAGTCTATTTTGTATAACGTACCATTTGTGAACATCAAGGACGACACTCCCGCTTCCGTTCGCATCAATCTTTGATTCCCAAGCCATCTTCAGCTGTCATAAACTCTCTGAGAATTTGGTTAAGTCAGGTATGGCTACATCCGCTTACTCTTTCAACAGTTTTATGGATAGCGGGGCCTAACTTTCGAATGGCAGTGGAATTGAATGAAGGTGCTATGGATCTTCGTTGCCTGCAAGTACAGTAATCCAGCATCGGATGAAGCGTTCACCTGAGACATATCATACCTTCGGTGTGACTCGCCTTCGGCCCATATCAGCCCCTTTCCTACCTAGGGATCTCGGAACGATGGAACCATGAAAGCATAAATATAATGGGATAGTAACGCACCACCCGTAAAACGGACGCTTTGTGTCCTGGAATGCCCACGTACGACCACGTATCTCTCGACAAGACATGCGCTATTGCTTTCGGGTCGCAGAGCATGATCCTCTTCTCGCCGCAGATCATAGGAACCTCATACGCCACACCATACTCCTTGGACCATGCCTCGAATATTACCCCCGTATCGGGTGATTCTAGAAGCTCTTTACCCACACCGAACAGCAAGCTGGTACTCGTTGGTCCCCTTAGCTTCGTAGTTCTGGATTTCTTGCCAGTTGCCCGAATTACCGTAAGTAGGGCCCATATGGCGGCCAGCCAAGTGCCTACGTCGATGACGGAGGTGGAGCGAACGAAGGCTTGAAACGTATTGTAGATGGGAACAAATGCAGACATTGTGTCTATGTCGTACTGTGAAGGCCGAGGGATGCGAAGGAAGTTTTGTTCCCGTCTTCTATCATGATTATATTAAATATATGCGATTAATGACGCCGTGGTCGGAACAAGTACGATGGGTGTTCTGATTATTCAGCACCTTTAACCTAGGACTTATCAGGATTACCACACGCTGTTAGGGAGAAGTGAATGTCTCCAATCAATAAACACCTTGCCATACATGCCGAGATGCCAGTGTTGGCGTTTTTGTGTTTACATGATGTAGGTTGTATCAAGCATCGATGGCCGATATTAATCACTGGCGTATCAATGAGTTGGCGATGGGTACTTGAGTAGTCGCCACCTACGACGTGTCACTGACCTTCCTCGGTTATATTATTACACCTCCACGTAGGATCGGTTTTGCATAACAGAGTCCTGCTATCTCCAAATGGAACTTGTATACTGTGGAACTCAGTCAGGGCGGTGGACATTCCCACAAATGGCAGAAATAGTGGCATCCAGGCAAACATGTTGTACTTTCGTTGCGCAGTTGTAAGAGGTCGGGGTTAGTACTACTTGATGTCAAACACTGCCAATCAGTAATTTCGCACATTACTTTTCCGCCTTGGGAATTCAAAAACAAAAAACCGCTGCTACGTACTTGGTGCGAGAAATGAGCAGGTGGCGTTGCCCGATCGGGAAGGTGGGTCACGCCCGCCCGACCGCTGCTACGTACTTAGCAATAAGCTGGCAAGCTCTGTGAGCGTTGATACGACCTACGACGTGGCACTCGCCTTATACATGTGAAATTACTATCATTAGTTGGCCACCAGATGCGAAACAGACATCCACATGTAAATTGACTTCCACAGCCAGCAATATCCTGATTTTAATACTGCAGTTGTTTAGAGTACAGTGTATTCATGTAGGTTAGATACTTAGTTTCAAGAAACAGAGGTTGTGGAAGGTGCAGAGCTTCCAGCATAGTTGGATGTCAGGATGAAATGTGTGATTTTAGGTACTTGTATCCAATATCTAGTCCAATCTGCTGCAGCAAACTGCACAATTTTTTCTGGAATGTGGATTAGGCCCACATGAAGGTACTCAGATATCAATATTCACAAACCAGACCATGAAAGACCTAGTATTCAAGATGTTGAATGAACTACAGTTATGTGTCACATGACCATACAGGAATAGGTCGTTCCATCCTATTCTATGAAGTTCTATGGAGTTCTACTTACCTGGTTACCCAGAAGTCCTTGTTACCAGTACCAGAGCTGAGACTGCCTCATAAGGCAGGTGCTCTAGGAGACATATTAGGTAGTTTTATGATACAAGTGAGCACACTTGGTCCATGCACTCTCCACATGTATATAAAGCCTGTACCAGGGACTGTAGGTCCTTAGGCAAGACGTCAATACAACTACCTCTCAAGTAACACAAGACCAACTCATACAGAACTCATTGCTACAAGGCAAGTGTTTGCCTTCACTCACAGCCTGCCCCCTTTCCTCTGTGCAACAGGTTATGAGCCCTGGCTAGGGTCACTTGTTTTACTGTCTCAAGGATAGTGTTGATAGAGGAAGATGTTTGTCTTTCAGCATGCCTATGAGTGGACCTGAAGTGCTATGTATGGCATTGGCTACTTTAGCCATGTCACTCATCATAGGGTTCTGCCAAGCACTTTATGTCCTTTCCCAAATTGGTGGATTGTTCAATCTTGCATTTGTTCTTTCTTCTATTATGTGGAGCATGTTCATTGGGTTGCTGAATTGGCACTACCTTTTCTATCAGTATCAGGAATACTGGGTCCTCATCAGCCAATACCAAGAAGTTCACCTTTGGTTAGCAAAATCAGAGAGGTTTTCAACCTTATGGAACCTCCTAATGATTTTGCTCCTCCTGAGGTTGTGTGGGAACCTAACATCCAGGCATGGGAACTCCTGAGACCAGATGGTCAACCACCTGCCTATCTCCTTCATGCTGTTCCAGATCTTGATCCTGTTGTGGATCTAGATCCTGTACCCCCTGTGCCCAACTCTCCACATCACTACTGGTTTATCCCTCATGTTGATGACTTTCCTGAGGATAACCAGGAAGAGGATGATCCTCAGCTTGCCAAGTTTCAACTCTTATAGTCACTGGTTTGGGTTCCTTTTCTGGGACATTCTTGACTAATCTGGTATCCAGATGTCTCAAGTCACTGTTAACCATCTCTCCTTCTATACTGGACCTTCTGTAAAGAAGGAAGAGAAATGTGATCCCAGACATAACACTAAGTCCAAGGAACTCTGACTTGCTAAAGAAAGAGAGGTTGGTGCTGTAGGAGCTAGGGTACCAAATGCAGTGGTGTTTGCAGAAAAAGTGATTGAGTTTATGGAGGAAATGATAGTGGATGACTGCTTGTCCTGGCTTGATGCTACTGACGTAACCCCTGCATTTTATTCTCAGACCATGGACTCCTGGCAAATCACCCCTGCCATGGCCCTTGAATGTGTGTGGAGCACTGCTCCGCACTTCAAAACATGGTCTTATAATGAACCCTTCTTTATTTCCCATGTGCATCTTTTCACACAGACTTATTTGTGATCTCATCCCTAAAATCTCTCATTTGACTTTGCCTCATGCCTGAGCTAACTATAATGGTGCAGATATCCCCATTATCACCAATGAAGATCCTACCCTCCTTACCATTCCAGCATTCTGGATTTCCAATGACATCTATCTTTGGTTTGAATCCCAAGTCCACCCATACTACAACCATTGACTCTTCCACAGGATCCTCCCTCCTGTCCAAGTTTGGAATGAGCATTTGGAGTGCCATTTCAGACAAGCTTGGAATGAGGGAAAAACTCCCATTGCTTCCATCCCAGGATTCCTCTGGGAATGAATGTCAAGCAGTGTCAGGTTCAATACTGACATGGTGGTACGAGTACACCAAAAAAAAAGAGTACTTATGGAACTGTGACATGGAGAATGAAGGATCTGTGGGCAACTCCAGCTATGATGAAGAGACCGACCATCTCTGGTGGCAAGATTCATGAAGGGTGCATTTCCTCTACTGGCCTGGCACTGAAGAAATTCATGCAGATATATGCCATGAATCTGATGCATGTCTACTGGGTACTAAAAGTGGTGTCAGACCTAAGTGAGGAATCCTTGCTTCCCATTGTTGAAGCTCTCATGCTTGAGAGCTATCACCATCTTTTTCCTTTGCCAGGATGTTTTCCCAAACCATATGCAGGTGGAGGTACTTTGGACTTCACTGGTACCTGTACTATAGATGAACCATGGAATGTATTTGAAGTCATGACTAAAGGCTTTGTTCACTATGACTGACTCATTCTTCAATATTTGCTGGATTTCCATGTGGGTTTCAGGCTTAAACAACCTGACAGAACAGAGGTCAGCCTTCAAAATATCCATGAAGGTTTCCTTTCCTATCATTACTTTCCATTGGTCTACTTCCAAGATCTTGAGCACCTTATGCTCAATCATAGCCAATACAAAGTGAAAGGAAACTCCACTCCACTAAAGAAGAAATGGGATCCAAAATCTCAGCTGCCTAGGCCTCAAGTATGGAGACCCTTGCAGAGAAAGTGCAGATCAAAACAATCTACCAATGTCCATGGCTTTCATCCTGATCTTTTACAAGACAAGGTTTTATTTCACATACTAATTCTAGAACATTTCTAGTTTTATCATGGCTGACAAAGAAACCTCCAGCTCAAAGAACATCCCTTGCCTTAATGGCACAAACTTTTCCACATGGAAGGCTATGATCAAAGGCTATTTTATGACTATCAATTGTTGGGGAGTTGTCAATGGAACCATCACATCTCCACCCATGGGCAATGCTGCTCTTCCTGCTTGGGAAACCAAAAATGCCCAGGGAATGGGAACCATTCTCCTCTACTGCAATCCTGTTATTGCAGTCTCAATCAAAAGTAAAAATACTGCAAAAGAAATGTGGGACACACTTGAGGCTACATATGGCTTGCAAACTGCAGCCACAGCCTACTCAGAGGTCTTGAGACTTCTTCATCTCAAGATAAACCCAACAGATGACATCTCTGCCAAGTTTGTGGAGATTAATATGATCCTTGGAGCTCTCACAACCCAAGGAGTCACTCTCTCTGAGCCTGTCCAGTGCATGATCATTTGTGGAGCCTTTACAGATAAATGGGGGGCTGGACCCTCAAATGTACTCACAGCATGGGAAACCTCTGCTGTAGGGAGTCTATACTCCCTAAGGCTGCAAACTGACTATAGTGGCCTTTCTTAGAGTCAATTGTCATTGTCTCATGTGCCCTACTATGATCACGATGTCACTGCTTACTCCAATGTCACATGCCAGTTACTATAACATCACACCTTTTGTCACATCATGAGCCCCTGTTGCCACCAGCAAAATCACCACTGACTCACCAGCTGTTGTATTAAGCCTGCCCCCTATCATCATGCAGTCCCTTCTCAACACATCACTAGAACACTGCCCATCAGCAATCCCTACTGACCTGTCATGTGTCACCCAATCTCCTCAGTGCCTATGTCCACACAACAAGTGCTGAAACTGTCATGTGCTTAGTAACACTGCCCACCATGTCCCTCTTTGGTTAACAAAATCACCACCAGCCCCACTCTGCTTCCTTTCAATGCAAGTATGTAGTTATACCTTTTCTGCTTTACTTACCATCATTTTTCTGGACCTTGGCTGTTTTATCTTCATCTACATCACTGCATATGTGTGGTTGTCCATATGTCGGCATTTGTATTTTCTTTTATTACCTTTTTATGTATGACAGATCCGAGATGTTCCAGTTTTTACCATAGATACCTCTGTCTTTACACTACAAAAGTCCACTGTACCTAGAAAATAAAGCACTCACCTTTTGGAGTCACTATCTGCATGTCTAAGAGTCTTCCTGAGTCCCTAGAGTCATTTTCCAGAGAATCTTCAAGTCCCCAGAGCATCCCCAGAGTCCCCAGAGTCAGTCTTATCGTCTATTCATTGTTCTCAAGTCTTCCTGCCCCAGAATCGCCACTGTGCCTACTACAAGTCTGCTTCAGTGTTTACAGCATCTACCTACAAGTTCAAGAGCACAAAATCACCACCCTATGAGTTATCACCATCAAGAGATATCCCCAGCCCTCTAGAAGTTATCCTGCACCTGTCTAAGGTGGACTTTCGAGTTCTTCATCACCAACACTCCCCAGTCACCAAGAGAAATCCTCCTTCACCTTCTAGCCCTCCCTTCTGTCTCCTTCCAACACAGCACCCCTTGGGATGAGCCTAGGTTCTACCTACAGCTTTCCCCACTTTCCCCTTGTGCTCTCACAAGAAGAGTTGCCCACACTGCTCTCAAAGTTGCAGAAGTGGTTCCCAGGTTAAAAGATCTAGCATCTCAAATGAACAGACAATTGGTTTTACCAAGAATGGAACAGCAATCTTTGTCCAATGCATCTCAACCCCTTGCACAAAGACTCAGCAAGCCTCCTCATTGTGCTAAATGTCATGGTCATCACCTGACCAAACAGCACCAAGATGGAGGAGGTAGAGGAACTGGTCATGGTCATGGGGGAGTACCCCAACCACAACAACAGCAACAGCAACAAAACTGTCCTGCAGGTAATCGCAGATGTGGACATGGACATTGTCATGGTCATGGTTGAGGATGTGGTGCCCACATTGTAGACTTCTCACACCAAGACATGGTTTATGGTGCAGAATCCAACACCTACAACCAGTTAGTCGACTATGACAAGGAGGAGGAGCAATATGAAAATGACTATGGTCAGGAATCCTACCAAGTCGAAGTTGGCACATTGGCTTCTGCCAAAGTGTTCAATTATACTCCCCTCCAATATCATCTACAAGATGACTCCACACATTTTGAAGAGTTTAATCAGGAAATTGAACCTGTTCCTGAACTTGTTGCTGAAGGACCAGTTGAGTATGTTTCGGAATCCAAACAACCTCCTCATGCTGAATCACCATGTTCCTGTACCATCTGTCACCACAACTCAGAAACACCTTGTACTGGGGTACTGCCAGTTCTGGGAGACCTCAGGTGAGTTTCAAGTTTGGAGCAGACACAATGGACACATCCTGAATGAGGTGTGTCAGGAACTGGGGGAGGAACCCCCAGTGATGCAGGTGCTGATAGATCCAGAGGAGGAATTTTCATTCCCCTCATGGCTCAGCACAGCATTAGGGGAGAGAGAGATGTATTGGAAAGCAGTGGAAGACCTGAACACACTTGGCATAAGGGTCATGTGAAATGGAAAACCATTAGCATCCAGGAGTTCCACCATTTAGTTCCAGATATACAGAGACAGGAATTCCATCCCATGTATATTAATCTGCCTCCAGACACAGATCCTGCAGACTACCCAAGGACTCTGGAAGGCTTCGATACCAAAAATGTTCATTTCCTTTATGCTTGCTGCATTGTGACCAGCCACCTCTGTCCAGAGGATCCTTCCACTCACAAAGGGAAAGTTCTTTGGCTTCTTGATTCAGGATGTTCACACCATGTGACACCATACCATTCTGACTTTGCTGCTTACAAAGCACTTATGCATCCTGCCTATGGCAGTACTGCAGGCAAAGACACAGTAGAGTTAATAGGGAAAGGGACAATAGTCTTGAAACTGGAATCCAGTTTCAATCTAACCCTCAATGATTGCCTTTATGGCCCACAATTTTCAAAGAGGCTCTGCTCTCAAAATGTGCTCCTTAAGAAAGGGTATAGGAGTGAAGCGACACAACAAGCTGAAGTAATCCATGATCTGACTGGTCATGTCATACTCAAGGCTATATGCTTGTGTACTTCCCAGCTGCACTGGTTTTTGGGTACACCTTTGCCCTCTTCCAGAGCCTTCAAGGCCATTGACCTGTTGAATACTGAAAAGGGAAATTACAAAATTTGGCATGAGTGTCTGGGTCATCCCAATTGCTCTATCATTCTTAATTGCAAGCATCACACAAAGGGATTTCCAGAGGACATTGTCCCAGATACTGTCCCTGCCACTTGTCATGGTTGTGCTCAGGAAAAATGTCTTCCAATCCTTTTCACTCTTCTGGTAAGCATGCTACTACTCCTCTCAAGTTAGTACACAGTGATCTACTCAAGCTTCCCATCGAGTCTTACTTCTGCTCTCACTATGTTCTCACTCTCTTGGACAATTACTCCTCTTTTGGCTTTTGCCTTTACTTACAGTCCAAATCAGATGCCCTTACTTGGTTCACTGATTGGCTTGCTGTTGCAGAATGACAGTCTGGTCATCTGCTTCACACTTTCTGTTTGGATCATGGGGGAGAGTTTATGGGGAATGCCTTTTTAGCACTCCTCAACTCCAAGGGAATTGTCCATGAACTGTCTATCGCTGACCACCCACAGCAAAATGGTCAAGCTGAACAGTTCAACTGAACCATGCTAGAAAAAAGTGGAGCTATTCACCACCATGCCTGTGTACCAAAGAGGTTTTGGAACTTTGCTTTAGACACTGATCTGCATGTCTATAACCAAACTCCACTTCATCAGATTCAGTGGAAGATGCCATGTGAACTTTTCCTTGGCAAAATACCCAACATTTCCTATTTCCATGTCTTCAGATGTAAAGCCTATGTTTGGATACTGAAAGATCAGCATGCTGACAAGCTTGAACCGCATGTGCTAGAAATGATCTTTCTTGGTTATGAACCAAACACTAAAGGCTACTGATTCTTATATGGACACAAAATTGTTATTGCTCACACTGCCAGATTTGCTGAAGATACTTTTCCTTTCTGCACAGATGTTATGTGAGAAAAATCTGATGAACCTGGCCTACCTATAGCTGACCAACCTGGTTTACCCATTATACTGGAAGAGCCAGACCTACCAGATAATGAAGGGGCTTATCTGCCTGATCAGTGAGATGGAGAGGCTATCCCACCTCATCTACTGCATCCAGTAAATGGAGACCAACCTTTAGACCCACTACTGATCAGTGTGGACCAACCACAGAATGCACCATGAGTGGATCAGTATCCTGATCAAATCAATCCCAACTGGCTCAGACATCCTCATGAGCCACATCAACCAGAACATGGAGACCACAAATGTCAGAGACTAAACCCTCCTGGTGATCAGCCACCTCAACCAAAGAGATGTGTTGTTATTCCTGAAAGACCTAGTAACATTTACAGAGAAAGGCATAACCCAGTTGACATTGAACAGGAAATACAAGAAAAGCATGATAAAATCTCAGAGCTGGTTCAAGAACAGGAGAGAGGCATTCAGGAAAATGCAGAGAGATGAAGAGTAGCTCATCAAGAGTGAAGGCCACCTTCACCACTCTTGCCTCATCCAAATGACCCAGGACCATCATCATTGCCTAAACCAGAATCTACTGAGGAAATGGATACAAATTCCTTGCAAATTCTTCTTGCTGCACATGTTAAAGATTCACTGGAACACTTCAAGGATGTTTTACAACTTCCTGAAAGTGAAAGAACCAAGTGGTTTGAGGCAATGAAAGATGAACTCAAATCAATCAAAGAAAGAAAGGTGTGGACACTCATAGATCCACCTCCAGGAAGAAAACCAGTTAAACCAAGATGGGTCTTTGCTATCAAAAGCAATGGTCACTATAAGGCTCAACTCATAGCCAAGGGATATACCCAGGAATACAGGATTGATTTTGAAGAAACCTTTTCTCTGGTCACAGACTTCGAAACTGTGCGAATCCTACTAGCTTATGCTATGCAGCAGGATTGGGAAATGGAAGCACTGGATGTCAAAACCACCTTCCTATATGGAAAGCTAGACAAGGAAATTTATTTGGAACAACTGGAAGGTTTCAAGGTTAAAGGCCAAGAACACAAGGTCTATCAGTTGCTATGTGCACTTTATGGACTGAAACAAGCTGCACTAGCATGGAACAAGGAATTACATCAGTCACTCCTATGGATGGGATTTCTCCGATCCAAAGTTGATGCTGGAGTATATTATTATCACTCCAAAGCCAGAACAGTGGTTTTTCTTGTCTATGTTGACGATGGACTCTTTATGAGCTCCAACAAGAATCTTCTCAAGAAGAAGAAAGACAAGTTTATGAACAAATGGGAATCTCATAACCTCAGAGAACCAAAAGAGTATTTGGGTTTACAAATACATTGAGACTGCAAGAATCAGTCAGGTTACATTGAACAATTCCCATATATCTGAAAAGTCCTCAAATGCTTTGGCATTACCAAGGTCAAACCCATTCAGACACCTTTGCCCTCTGGGTACCAACCTCAAAAAGCACCTGAAAACTACTCCTGCAAGCCTGCATTACAGACCTGCTATCAGTCTGTAATCAGTTCCTTGCTGTATCTTGCACTTGGAACATGACCAGATGTTGCATTCTCTGTGGTTTGAATGAGCCAGTATATGGTGAATCCCACAGAGGAACATCTGACAAGGTCCTTGCACATAGTTCACTATGTGGCATCCACATTGAACTTGGCTTTATGCTACTCAGGAGACAAAAACCATTTTCAAGGATTTGCTGATGCCAACTGGGCTTCTGACAAGGATACTCATCACTCAACCACTGGCTATGCCTTTTTCTTAGGCAACTCCCTAGTTTCATGGTGATCCAGGAAACAGAAAATGATTGCTCTGTCTTCAACTGAGGCAGAATACATGGCTCTATGTGACTCTGCCAGACACATGAAGTGGCTAACTATGCTCTTCAAAGAGTTGTCCTTTAAAATGGAGAAGACTATCTTATATTCTGACAATATGGGCACTTGCTTCATTGCTGAGAACCCAGTATCAGATGGTCGATCCAAACACATCAATATTCAATGGCACTTCATACATGAATGCATTGAAGAAGGACTTTTCTCAATTGAGTATATCTCCACTGATCAACAAAGGGCTGATGGTCTTACCAAAAGCCTAACCTGGAAAAAGTTCAAGTCAAATCATTCATCGCTTGCTCTACTACCCTATGCAAGTTAGAACAAGGGGGAGTGTTGAACAAACTATGGTTATGTGTCACATGACCATCCAGGAATAGGTCATTCCATCCTATTCTATGAAGTTCTACAGAGTTCTACTTACCCAGTTACCTGGAAGTCCTTGTTACCAGTACCAGAGCTGAGACCACCTCATAAGGCAGGTGCTCTAGGAGACATATTGGGTAGTTTTACAATACAAGCAAGCACACTTGGTCCATGCACTCTCCACATGTATATAAAGCCTGTACCAGGGACTGTAGGTCCTTAGGCAAGACATCAATACAACTACCTCTCAAGTAACACAAGACCAACTCATACAGAACTCATTGCTACAAGGAAAGTGTTCACCTTCGCTCACAGCCTGCCCCCTTTCCTCTGCACAACACAAGAAACAATCTTCAAGCATGACAAAAAGCCACACAAGGGCACCAGGGGCCATCATTCACATATTCACAGTTCAATTTACAGTAGTTTGCAAAGACATTGAGAAAAGTAAAATATTTCACATGCATGTGGAGTGTTCTGGAAAAGGAAATGTAGGAAATTGAGTAGTACACTACACTAATAGCACTACCATTCAACCTTGCCTCATCATTCTAGTACAGTATTCCTCCATACTATATCACCATATCAGTCAGTTGTGACATCAAGAACTGTACAATCTACCTCTGGGACTCTGGCTGGGAAATTGAGGATGTCTATGTCAGTCATGGCATTTCAACCAGCAGCTGTTATTGCTGGTGACAGATACTGGAAGAATATGGGTCTTGTGATCAGCCACTCTCACCACTGACAGAGCATGCCTGAGCAATAACAAGAGCTCTCCTGACTGCAATGGAAGACCTATTGTCTGAGGATTCCAACCTCTGTCTTGATGAGCAATGCAATACTTCACCTCAGCCCTCTCTCCCCCAGACATTCAATAGTGTTGGTTTGTCTCAAAAAATCTGCTTCAGAATGAAATGAGCTCTGCTGAAGTTCCATAACTGTTATTTACATGGGGACAGGTCCAAGTTCATCATTGTCCACAAAACCAGCAAAATGAGTGTACTTTTGCATGCCAGCATGGACATGCACTGCATGGAAGATATGCCCAGCTTGGTTCTGTGTATTACCAATCTCTATATTCTGCCAGAGGATGCATGAGACCCAGGGAGGCCCCAATAAGGAAGGATTTTCAGATGTGACACCAGTTCTCATGCAGTTATGGTGCAACAGAAACCTTGCAAGGTAATAACCATTTTGTCCAGCCAATACCCAATGCGGACTATGTCAGTTTATTGGTTTTGCATTCAGCTGTGTTGTGATATGAATGTGTCATTTTTGACCCCTTCAGATTGTGTCGCCTTATCTACACTCAATTTTTTTTCCCAATTACCGCAAACCTGCAGAGGGATGCAGCTGAGACCTTAATCCACCCACACACAAAACTTGAAACTCAATCGTCGAGTCGTGAAGTTATTAAAGACCGCAAAATCCTTGCCATTCGATGGCCAATGATAGTATGGGGAAAAACAAGTACAAATATTACTCCATATATGGTATACAGGTCGCACGCATTCGTTTGCTTGGAGAGTCGGGATGGTGGATGGGTACTAACGAGGGGGTAGCACTGCCGCCGGGTGCAGCAGCACGCTAGTCCTGTTTGTCCAGTACCGTAATTCATACCTGTTCCCAGGCGGCATTCCCTGAGTAGACTCGTACTTGTTTGTGTGGCTGTTATGCACGGTGACCTTGCTTGCAAGCTGGGCGATGAGTAGTACTTCATCGGTCCTTATTATTACCGATGACATGATATTGTCTTTATCGGCTCATGCTACCATGTGTGGATTGGAGTGGCGGTCTCAATTGAACTTCCATACCATTCAGTGCACTGCATCGCCGTGAAGGCAAGTAAACAAACAGTAACCTGAATTGTGGTGAAACCATTCTTATCCTCGCCTTGATCTTGGTTTTCGCAGTCTCAAATTGGAACATTACCTATGATCCAATAATGGTGAACTCTCTGGTCGATACACGGCTGACATCGACGAATGCCGATCCAATTATATAAGGGAAATCTGACAACGTTCTCAAACCTCTGACTGGTTTAGGAACCCAAAGTGTTCAAAGAACAGCCCTACAGATGCGTTAAACGTATCCAAGATATTCCCAGGCAGCTGCAGATCGATGCCACCCATAGTAGTTACTGGCCAGAACTGAAAGTCTGACCCAGTGCTTTCGTTCCTCTTGCGACGGTGAGAAAGTCCCATTTACATGGTCATCGAACAGTGAGCACCCAGCTGGAATATCAACCAAAGGCGCGTGCTGTAAGGTTGTGTATAATCATGACTTCAAGTCTTGTATTGCGCAACCCTCAAAGGTACCTTGATGCCATCTTCTCCTGCAACTTTAGGCCGCGATGAGACCCCCCGGACTGATTCAACTTGTGTATCCGGTCCGTCTCTCATCTCGAGCACAAAATTCTTGATTACCACCGAAAGAACCGTCTGCAAAATCCGATCTCTCTCAGTAAGCACTACACCTCGCAGGATAAACACCTACCTTGATCTCAGCAACAGCAAATAGTTTTCCAATACAGGTCCTCGGACCATCACTAAACGTGAGCAAGGGCCGGTATCCCTTCATCTCCTGAGCTTTCTTCGTTATACCGTCGGCGTCCAACCATCGTTCAGGTCTGAACACTTTAGCGTCCGGACCCCAGATCGCCTCGAAGCAGTTCATGCAGGGAATGGATATACCAATCACCGTTCCGCGTCCGACAGCTATGCTATTAACTACTTCTCCGGACTTGGTTTGCAGAGGCTCTGACAGAGGAATGTCGTCGTCTTCATCTGCCTATAACAGATACGAATCAAGCCAAGTACCAAATGAGTTTCCATATGTCTACGTACTTGGCGTATGCGGCCTTTGACGGTCGGGTGAACACGAAGAGTCTCCTGTACTACGGCATCGAGGTAAGGGAAACCAGTGGTGAGCTGATCATATGAGGGTTCTCCGCTGAAAGACAAAAGTTCTTCGCGAAGTTTAGTTTGAATATGCGGGTGCCGGGCCAGTTCGAGCAACGCCCATGTCATGGTGGCTAGACGTGTTGGTCTCATTATAACAGGTCAAATTACACCACTGTGACAGTGCCTACTTGCTGTGGTTTCATAGGACGCAAGAAATAATACGCGCATCTATTCGAGGGCAGTTTGAGTGAGTTGACGATATCAGAACAGATCACAATTCTCTCGCCTGCGCCAAGATTTCTTCTCTAGTGATACGTTGGCCTGAGTCTTCATCTTCTGCCGTCACTGATTGACATATTAGTCAGGAGGATACAAGTACAAGACCACGGTAGCGTACACAGCAAGTCGATTGTAGAAACTTCCTTCTCTGATGCTCCTTCATTCTTCCGTGTCGCGTTATCGATTACTATGTCACAAATTTCGGTCATTCGCGCGCGGAGCTTGTCAAACAACTTGCTCCGCGAGGTTGGCATATTCATTACAAAAGGAAAAGCGATGGAAAGGAGCAGCACAGAGTTATCCCAGAAGTTCTGGGAGGAGGGTGCTCCGAAAGCATCGAGGACTGAGATCATGGAGTTTGGTTTCCCATCAAGAGAGCCAAAGTCGTAAGAAAAACATGCAATCCCAAAAGAATCGAGGCTGAACATAATTAGAAGATCTCCAAAATGCTAGGGGAAACGAGCGTACGACACGTAGCTCATCCTGTAGCAGAATTAATACTCCTGGCGGCTTCGAGTCCGTTCTGTAAAACATACCATTTGTGAACATCAAGAACGACACTCCCGCTTCCGTTCGTATCAATCTCTGATTCCCAAGCCAGCCTCAGCTGTCGTAAACTCTCTGAGAATTTGGTTAAGATAGACGTAGCCGCATTTGCTTACTCGTTCAACGGTTTTATGGATAGCAGGGCCTAACTTTCGAATGGAAGCAGAATTGAACGAAGGTGCTATAGCTCTTCGCTGCCTGCAAGTACAGTGATCCAGCATTGAATGAAGCGTTATTCCGGGACATATCATACCTTCGGTGTGACTCGCCTTCGGCCCATATCAGCCCCTTTCCTACCTAGGGATCTCGGAATGAGGGAACCATGGAAGCATACATATACTGGAACCGTAACGCACCGCTCGTGAAACGGATTCTCTGTGTCCTGGAATGCCCACGTACGACCACGTATCCCTGGACAAGACATGCGTTATTGCTTTCGGGTCGCAGAGTATGATCCTCTTCTGGCCGCAGACCATAGGAACCTCATACGCCACACCATACTCATTGGACCATGCCTCAAATATCACCCTCGTATCAGGTGATTCGAACAGCTCTTTACCCACACCGAACAGCAAGCTGGTACTCTTTGGCCCCCTCAGTTTCGTAGTTCTGGATTTGTTCCCAGTCACCCGAATTACCGTAAGTAGTGCCCATATGGCGGCCAGCCAAGTGCCTACGTCGATAACGGAGGTGGAACGAATGAAGGCTTGAATCGTATTGTAGATGGGAACAGACGCAGACATTGTGTCTATGTCGTACTGTGAAGGCCGAGGGATGCGAAGGAAGTCCTTGTTCCCGTCTTCTACCATGATTGTATTAAATATATGCGATTAATGGCGCCGTGGTCGGAACAATACGATGGGTGTCCTGCGTATTCACCTACGCCTTATCAGGATAACAAGCTGCTGTGTTGGGAAGAAGTGAATGTCTCCAATCAATAATACCTCGCCATAACGAATTTACAGACATTCTGCATGCCGATGGAGCAGTGCATGAGTCTCGTCCTCATCGCCCGTACGAACGTGTTGTACTTATCCGTACGAGCCCTTCGGGCTCGTGGCTGCTTCGCAGCCTGCTGGGACATGCTTCATCCCAGTTTGCCGACACAGGCTGCATCCCAGTTTGCCAACACAGGCTGCATCCCAGCTCCAAGAGACAGGCTTCAACCCAACTTAGTATCCCTCATGGTATGGTAATGACTTTGTACACATATATCTTTGCACATCTATGGTATGGTATAGTACATTCATACATTGAATCCATGGTATAGTATTACATTCATACATCCAGCCCTCTGAAAACTTCACTGAATACTACATTCATGGTTGTGTTTGTTTGCTGTCCTGGCCCACTGTGCAGCACCTTGATGTTCCTTGGGTGAGTACATCTGGAGAGAGCAACATATAGTTGCCCATGAGAGAATACAGATGTCCTCAGGTCAAGGCCCACATGCTGCACTGTCTGACCTTGTGATTTGTTGATGGTCATTGCATAGGCCAGACAGATTGGGAATTGCAGACAGCGCAGAGGTACTGGAAAGTCATCTGGGTTGGTATCCAAAGCCATGCAAGGTATCAGCACCACATCATTAGTGGCATCTCCATCCCTTCCCTGCAGTACATGACACTCCAATATACAACAGGTGGATCTGACCAAGACCAGCCTAGTACCATTGTAGAGGCCATGGATGGGATCCAGGTTGCGAAGAAGCATGAGGGGAGCACCAGGCTTCAACTCCAGCTCATGAAGAGGAAACCCTGATGGCTCAGATGTGTTCAGAACCTCCTTTGGAATGTACTCATACTGGTTGTCAGTGACAGAGTCTGCACTCCTGTACACAACCTTCTCTCCAGCAACCTTTCCCAGAATGGTAGCATTGATTTCATGGACTTCAGTGTTCCTGGCAGATAGAATGGTGCGATCCAAGAAGTACTGGTCCTGTGGAGGCTGGTTGGGAGGAGGGTGTAGCAAGTCTGCATACATGGAATTGATCAGGGAGTCCAAGTCACCACCACAGGACATGTGCTGTGGAAGTTCTATCTCCCCATCTGTCACCCCAATGTGCAAGAGCTGCTGTGCCCACTGGTCACACTCAGGATCCCTTCCAAGTCGCATATTTTGGTGGAGATGATGAACTTGAAGTCTGCCCCAGAGGTTGGAGCGACAAAGTTACTATCTGCTCTCTGGATCCATGAGGAACAACAGGGAGGGTTTGCCTAAAGTCTCCCCCAAAGAGAGTGGTGACTCCTCCAAATGGCTGGCCCTCCTGCAGGAGATCTCTGAGGGTACGATCCACACACTCCACCACATGGCGATGCTGAGTTGGCACTTCATCCCAAATGATCAGAGCAGTTTCTTTGAGCAGCTGGTGGTTAAGGTCATCCTTCTTGATGTTGCAAGAGCTACCCTCATGACAGGGAATGGGGATCTTGAAGCGAGAATGTGCAGTGCGACCACCAGGGAGAAGGAGAGAGGCAAGGCCTGTAGATGCAACACAGACGACAATCTTGTTGTCAGCACGAACTGAGGCAGTGATGAGTTTGGCCAGGTAAGTCTTCCCACACCCTCCTCCACTATGCACAAAGAATGAGCCCCCAGCTGCCTGCTCCACTGAAGCCATGACTGCATCATATAGTGCCCTCTGCTCCTCATTGAGGGTGGGTAGGCCTGCCTGCACAAAGTTATGCAGCACTTCCTGGTCATATGCTCTCTGCTCAGCAATGAGCCTATTTCCCTCATAAATTGCCCATTGCCTCTGTGGTCTAGGCATGGTAGGGAAGTCATCCATGGATCTCCCATTCCTCCTAAGATCTTCAGCAATGAGATGAAGGCCATAATCAAAGACCTGCTCCTCAGAAGGGTCTTCAATGTGGAGGTGGTGGATGAGATAGTGATGTAAGTCATCACAGAGGTTGGCCCTGGACTCTTCCCACAACACATGGGGGTCCACTGGATGACAGTGGACCAGGATGGTGACAAAGAGATGACACAGTTGAAAGCCAGTACAAAAATGGGCAGCCTCCTGCAAACATTGCAACCACTCCCTGTCATCCTGCAACAGAGCCAGAGCACGGCAAGCCTCCTTGAAATTCTGGTGGAGATGACCATTCACAGTGTGAAGATCCTCATAGGAAGTGGCACCTAAGAAATAGTGGTCAGCAAAAGTCATGGCAGAGATCTGTGGGTGAGAGCACACACACCTTTGACAGCAGTGAGCAGCAGTTGCAAATAAAAGCATTCACCAGCAGTGGGGGGAATGGCATACATCCTTCCAATGGCCTTGTACCTCTGACAGACCTTCCACTTCCTCTGAGGCTTCATCCACACAAAGTGCTTGGGGAAATCCTGGTAGAGGTGGTCTCTGGCTCCAGCAGCAATGAGCTCAGGATCTGCATTGGCCTTAAACCATCCAAGAAGAGGTGAATCCCTTGCATTCTCAATGACATCACCAAGGTGATCTTCAGGGTGGAATGCAACAACCTGGTGGTCAGGGAGATGAACAGGGAGACGGTATACAGCTGGCCACTCCTGATGCATGGGGAACTCAAAGATGTTATGGCAGGCTTCATTTGCAGAGATATATCTGGCATCCAGATAGGAGCAGACCTCATCACGACCCTGGGTCTGCAAGGTGGCACAGTCTGGACCCTTGTAGATGTACTTGTGGATGTACTTCACAGCCTTGATGGATCCACAGACCTCCAGATTGATGTGACAGTCAAACTCCACCAGCAGTTCTCGAGGATGAGGGACCACATAGGTGTTGTCAAAGATGACACCACTCTTCTCTACAGTCCTTCCATTCTGAGGGCGAGCATACTCTGGATAGCCATCCTCCTTTATGAGAGTCCCATCTTGGAATGACTTTGGGAACCGCTTCTTGCAGACATTGTTCTCCAGACATCTCTCTGGACTACAGGGACCATGAAGCATGCACTTGCAGACAACCTCATGGAGCTGAGGATGGAGGGCTGGGTCTGGAATCTGAGCAGAGATAATAGCATCAATCTACCCCACAGTCTGGATCTTGTCCTGGTCCTCAAGGAAGATGAGGAGATGCATGTGAGGGAGGCCACACTTCTGATACTCAATTGTGTACACAAAGCCTGCAACAGCACCAAAGTAGCCATCACGAATCTTTTTCAGCAAGGCCTGCTGCTTGGCATGGAAAACCCTTGCCACCAGGTCAGGACGATCAACAGTTTTCTGCCCTAATTGAAGTAGACAGCATCAGAATGAGGGAATGTACATCTGAGCAAATCAAATTACACACCTGGCAACATGTTCTCTGCAATTTCAGGCCAGCTCCCATTTGCAGTCATGGTCAGGAAGAGGTCAGGCTTTCTGTACTCCCTGCAGATGGCAAGAGAATCCTGGAGGAGTTGTTGCATGTAACATACACTTCCCTTGTGAGAGGAGGGAAGGATTATCATGCGTCCAACATCTGCCATATCAGGTGGGTGATCATCTGCCATCCTGTCCTGCAGCCCACCATACAGCTCAACCCTGAGTTTTTTCTGGTTGTTGGCAACCCAGGTGAGATTGGACTGGTCAATGGAAGCCCAGGCATCACAGACCAACTGCTGAAACAGTCTGCCACCATGGAAGAGATTGGCAGGCTCTACTTCTGGAGGGCGCATGTGAAGGCAATATGCATACCAGAGAAGCTGAGTCACTTTCTTGGCACGCAAATTTCTGCCCCCAGGATTATGCAGAGGAATGTTGAGATGCCAGCCCTCCTCACCATGAGGAAACAGGAGAACATAATGCAAGCAGAGATAGGCAGGGTGAAGTTGGCTGATGCATCGCAAACCTCCACCTTGAAGTCTGAGAATGATATCCCTTTGGGCTCTAATCTCCTCAGATCCATCCCCTGGAACAACAGCAGCAATCTCCTCAACAGTTGGTAGGTTGTATCTTCTGCCATCAGTACCCTGCCTGAGTGTCAGACACATCCTCATATCAGTGTGCTCCTCTGGAGGTTTGTTCCTCATGATGTCATGTGCCTGCTTGTACAAAGGGGCATATGGATGATTTTCCCAAAGGATGGTGTGCAGACTTAGCAAGATGGCAGGGTCCAGCTGTGGATTACGGCGAGTATGTCTGTCTGTTGCCTCCTGAGGGTCATAGATGTAAAGTTGAGCATATGAGGGCTCCACCCCATCCTGTGGTAAAAGAGCCCCAATGAGGTGATGAAGGGCACCATGGACACGGAAGGACATTGGCCCAGATCCCTGAACAACCTGAGGTTCAGCATTGACACCCAAGGAGGTAAATGCAAGAGCAGCATTATATTGACGTATTTTCTCCATGAACCTTGGGTCCTCAAAGTGTGCCTGAAGACCTGGGGGCCATCTTTGTACAGGAGGGAGATTGACCTGACCCTGAAGGCAACACATGCCAAAGCGTGGCCTTGCATTGCTGGAATTGCTAAGCCTTTCTGCCATGAAATGTAGAGCATGGCAGTTTGGACATTGGATGTTCATGTGTCCAAGATAATGGGACTGAACAGGCTCAGCATATGGCCTGCCACCAGGTGGTACATGGTGTGGCAATGGTGGATTAAGGGGGCCAGGAGGAGGAGGAGGGGGGTCAGGGTCTGCACCAGGGGGTCCAGGAGGAGGAGGGTCAGGATCTGCACCAGGGTATCCAGGAGGAGGGGGGGGAGGGCCAGGGTCTGCACCAGAGGGTCCAGGAGGGGGAGGAGGAGGGTCAGGTTCTTCACCAGGATTCTGCTCAGCAAGCCTTTGTTGACGTCTTTCCTCATCCTCAGCATAGTGTTCCCCTGAAAGTCTTCCAAACTCATTCAGTGCTTGGGACAGGTGCTGATGATGCTCCAACTCTCTCTGTTGCTGTGCTCTCTGCTGCTGCTCCTGCAAATGTATCTGCTGCTCCCTCTGCCTCTGCTGGTGTTGCTGTTGTAACTGCTGCTGCTGCACCTCCAACAACTGCAAGTCATGGAGCTGTCTCCTTTCCTCTCCCTGCCACTGCAACCATTGTTGGTGTCACTCCTCCACTTCAGCATGGTGATATGCAGCATCTGCAGTCCTCTGAACAGGTGTAGGCACAGTTGGAGGAATAGTATTCTGTGTGCCCCTCTGTTGACGTCTCCTACACCTCTCTCGGCATGCTGCATGATCCTGCTCAAAGTTCTGTTGGAGGGCTGCCACATAATCTACACGTGGCTGAACACCAGGAGCAGGAAGCTGGTAGTGGTGAGCTGGAGGGAATCCATGGGTAAGGGGGGCAGCAGGGTGCATGGGATAAGGTGGGGGATGAGGGAATTGAGGTGGAGGTTGAGGAGGCATAAGGTGCATGCGATGGAAGCATTGGACTTCATGGTGCTCAATAAGATGACGTGGCAGACCAGGGTATTGGGCAACAGGGACAGGTGGATGATGCTGAAATATCATCATTGGTCAGCTTTGATGCTACACATCCATGGTTAATGAAAGTGCACATACCAGAAGTGCAGGAGGAAGGTTTGGTAAGGTGGGTACAGGAGTTTGGGGATAGCGACGTTGAGGAGGGGAGCCAAGAGTACGCTGGTCACGCTCAGATTGGCGAGCAGCATTACATGCTCGCTGAGGAGATGTGGGAGGGGTAGCCCTGATTTAATGTTGCATTTAAAAATGATCAGAAATATGGGAGAAAATAACCTACATGAAGGATGGGGGATATGTGGGGTCAGTCTAGAAGGTGGGAGTCCAAGGGAAAGGTCCAAGTGAAGGGTCCAAGCAAAGGGTCCAAGTGAAGGGTCCAAGCAAAGGGTCCAAGCAAAGGGTCCAAGCAAAGGGTCCAAGCAAAGGGTCCAAGCAAAGGGTCCAAGTGAAGGGTCCAGCAAAAGGTCCAAGGGGGAAAGAGCAGCTGCAAAGTGGACAGTGCTTCACTGTCTGTAACTGACACTACTTTGCTGGAAATCAATGTATGACAGAGCAAAAAGCACAAAAGTGCCCGAGACAAATTTTGATTGGTAACTGTAAGTGAGATTGCTCCCACTTAGCCTTAAAAAGGCCCCACCAATCACGTCTCTACTCTGTAGTGTTGACAGAGGTCCCAGCCTTAAACAGGCCTCAGCAACCAGCAGACACACAGAGTTGAATCTGTGAAGCCAGGTAGTAGGGACTTGACAACACTTCGTCTTGGTCAACAGTGTTCGCTCAGCCACCTACAATGCAGCAAGCAGCCACCTGCAAGGAACTGTTCAGGAACACCTAAAAAACAAAAAAAGAACACCTGGAACAGGTAAAAGGGTCCCAAGACACATGAGAATAGGCTTGTATCTGCAGGGGAATGTACCTCACCAGTTAAGAGGAAAATCCACTGTCTCCAAGGCCAGAACAGTACACAGATGTGTTGAAAACTGATTGATCTGTCCCAAATGAGCACTTGTCTACCCTCTGACTGACACATTCAAGCTTACATAGTACTATATTAGTGCTATATGAGTGCTATGTACTGTTTCTATGCAAGGGAGACTGCAAACGACTACAGGGAGAGGGTACAGAGAGACGGCAGATGGGGGGAAAGGAAGAAAGGAAGCATGTGGTTGCATGCTGTCACGCGCAGCAATCAACAAACGGAGTTTGAAATGGCTGAGTTCGAAAACACACGTGGTTTTGTGTAATAAGAACAGTTTACCGAAATAGCCAGAGTTAGCGACAGAAGCGGCGGGTGAGAGGGAATCACGCCCCCGTGCGACAATGTTCTCCCTTACACAGTGGCGGTTTCAATATTTTCACACACTCTAAAGAGTATTCAAAAGTGAAAATACAATGTTTTATTATGATTCAAATTACCAGGCTCTCACAAGATTTTATTCCGAGAAGATTTATAATTTTTATTACCAGTCTATATTGGGAGAAACATTAGATATCCATCCAAAGACAATTGAAAATTATATATTGCATGAATGTCATAAGGTTATTGACAATAATATCTGCCCAATACTCTTTAGAGAGTGAGAAAATATTGAACCAGCCAATGACGAGCGAGGGTTCAATATTTTCTCATGCTCAAAAGCATATTGGGCAGATATTATTGTCAATAACCTTATGACATTCATGCAATATATAATTTTCAATTGTCTTTGGATGGATATCTAATGTTTCTCCCAATATAGACTGGTAATAAAAATTATAAATCTTCTCGGAATAAAATCTTGTGAGAGCCCGGTAATTTGAATCATAATAAAACATTGTATTTTCACTTTTGAATACTCTTTAGAGTGTGTGAAAATATTGAAACCGCCACTGTGTTAATATTATGACACAGTGGCAGTTTCAATGTTTTCACACACTCTAAAGAGTATTCGAAAGTGAAAATGGAATGTTTTATTATGATTCAAATTACTGGGCTCTCACAAGATTTTATTCTGAGAAGATTTATAATTTTTATTACCAGTCTATATTGGGAAAAACATTAGATATCCACCCAAAGACAATTGAGAATCATATATTGCACGAATGTCATAAGGTTATTGACAATAATATCTGCCCAATATGCTTTTGAGCATGAGAAAATATTGAACCAGCCAATGACGAGCGAGGGTTCAATATTTTCTCATGCTCAAAAGCATATTGGGCAGATATTATTGTCAATAGCCTTATGACATTCGTGCAATATATGATTCTCAATTGTCTTTGGGTGGATATCTAATGTTTTTCCCAATATAGACTGGTAATAAAATTATAAATCTTCTCAGAATAAAATCTTGTGAGAGCCTGGTAATTTGAATCATAATAAAACATTCCATTTTCACTTTCAAATACTCTTTAGAGTGTGTGAAAACATTGAAACCGCCACTGTGTGATACACGTGTCCCATGCTGCAATCTCCTCCTGCTGACTAAGCCCTAGTGTCGTGTGTTTCCATGATGCAGGTAGTGTCATACCCTCAGTCGGTCGCTGTGGGCTCTGACCCCGTATCAAACACCGATGGCCGATATTAATCACTGGGCGTATCAGTGAGCTGGCGAAGTAGTCACCACGGGCCTACTATACGACGTGGCAATGACCTCCCTCAGTTATACTATTACACCTCCACGTGGGATCAGGTGCATAATATTAGTCCTGCAATCTCCAAATGGAGGCTAATTGTTTACTCTTGGCTTTTCATGGCTTGTGGCATGTCGAGGTTGAACGTTGACAACATTCAACGTCGAACTACTAATTTCCAATCATGGTGAACTCGGTGGTCAGTGTACGGTTATCTTTGACAAACACCAACCAATTCAGGCAAAAGGACATGCTGGCATTTTTCGCAAACCCCTGGTTTGGCTAGGAAGTCAGAGGATCTGGAACAGCCCTGTGGAAGTATCGCAGAGTTGCTAGTGCATATTATAAAATCACATCTTCAACCTTTGTATTGCCTAAGCCTCAACGGTACCTTGATGCCCTCTTCTCCTGCAACTTTGGGTCTCAGTGTAATCCCCCGGGCTATATCGACTTTTGTATCAGGTCCGTCCCTCATCTCGAGTACAAAGTTCTTGACCACCACCGAAAGAACCGTCTGCAAAATCCAATTGCCCTCGGTGAACGCTACACTTCACAAGACAAACACATACCTTGATCTCAGCAATAGCGAACAATTTTCCAATACAGGTCCTTGGACCATCACTAAACGTGAGCAAGTGCCGGTATCCTTTTACCTCCTGAGCTTTCCTCGTTCCGCCGTCTACTTCTAACCATCGTTCAGGTCTAAATGCTTTGGCGTCCGGACCCCATATTGCGTCAGAGTAGTTCATGTATGGGACGGATATACTAATCACGGTCCCACGTTCAACAGCTATGCTATCAACTACTTCACCGGACTTGGTCCATACAGGTTCTGACAGAGGAATAACATCGTCTTCACTTGCCTGGGTGAGAAAGAAATCAGGCCAAGTGCTGAACGGGAACTTCCACGAGTCCACCTACCTGCCGTATCAAGTCTTGGATAGCTGGGTGAACGCGAAGGGTTTCCTGCACTACGGCGTCGAGGTAAGGGAAACCAGTGGTGAACTGATCGTATGAGGGTTCTCCTCCGAAAGACAAAAGTTCTTCGCGAAGTTTAGTTTGAACATCCGGGTGCCGTGCGACTTCAAGTAACGCCCACGTCATGATGACTAAAAGGGATGGTCACATCGTAACAGAACAGATCAATACTGTTACGGTGCGTACTGGCTGTGGGTTCATAGGATGCGAAAACCAATGTGCGAAGCTGTTGAGGAGCAGCTTGAGTAAGGTGACACTGTCAGAACAAATCACAACTCTCTCGCCTGCGACACGACTTCCTCCCGGGTGATACGCCAGCCGGAATCTCCATCTTCTGCCTTCACTAATTGACGCATTAGTTTAGGGGGTACAAGTAACGCGACCACTGGGGCGTACGCAGCAAACTGATTGTGGAAGCTTGTTCATTCGACACTCCTTCCTTGTGCCTTGTGGCGTTTTCGATTAAAGTGTCACAAATTTCCGACATTCGCGCTTGGAGTTTGGCAAACATCCCAATCCGTGAGGTGGGCACATTGAGAACCATGGGGAAAAAGAGGGAAAGAAGGAGTACAGAACCATCCCAAAAGTTCGGGGAGGTGGGTACTCCGAAAGCATCAAGGACTGAAATCATAGGGTTTGGTTTCCCATCAAGAGAACCGAAGTCATAGGAAAAACCTGCAATTCCGAAAGCATCGAGGCTGAAAAGAATGACAAGCTGTGCAGCATGGTGTAAGGAACGGACGTACGACATGTAGTTCATCCTGTAGCAGAGTTAAGATACCTGAACAGTTTCGAACGTCTGTACCGCATACCATTTCTGAACGTCAAGGACAACACTCCCGCTTCCGTTCGCATCAATGCTTGCTTCCCAAGCTGCCTTCAGCTGTAGGAAAAGACGCTGAGAATTTAACTAAGATAGGCGTAATTTCATTTGCTTACCCTATCGACGGTTCTATGGATAACAGGACATAACGCTCGAATGGCCGCAGAATTGAATGAAGGTGCTATGGATCGTCGCTGCCTGAAAATACAGAAATCTATCATTGGTACATGATAATGCGTTAAACCCGGGGAGTACTATACCTTCGGTGTGACTCGCCCTCAGCCCAGAACAGCCCCTTTCCTATCTGAGGATCTTGGAATGAGGGAACCATGGAAGCACACAAATAGTGAAATTGTGACGCACCGTCCGCACCAGGTGCTCTTTGTGCCCCGGAGTGCCCACGTACGACCATGTATCTCTAGCAAGGAGATATGCTGCTGCTTTCGGGTCGCAAAGAATGATTCTCTTTTGTCCGTAGATCATGGGGATTTCATATGCTACACCGTACTCCTTGGACCATGCCTCGAATATCGCACCCGTATCGAGCGATTCGAACACCTCTTTACTCACCCCGAGCAACAGACTAGTGCCCTGTGGTCCCCTTAGTTTTGTCGTCCTAAATTGCTTCCGAGATGCCCGGATTGCCGTACATAATACCCATATGGCGGCCAGTCCTGTGGCTACGCCGACAACGGAAGCAGAACAAACGAAGGCCCGAAACGCAATATAGATGGGAGCGAGTCCAGATGCCGTGTCCATAGTGCAAAAGCTCGAGGATGCAAAGGAGG
Source organism: Pisolithus marmoratus (assembly GCA_024613145.1). NCBI lineage: Eukaryota > Fungi > Basidiomycota > Agaricomycetes > Boletales > Pisolithaceae > Pisolithus > Pisolithus marmoratus. The sequence continues at coordinate 163,213 of JANFAE010000090.1, forward strand.
CGCTTAGTCCTCGTAAATGCTTAAATGCCTGCGGCTTAATGGCCCCGCGGGACAACTTGAAAAGGCGGTGGATCGGCGTTCCGTCTGTCCACCGTAATATTGGACCTATACGGTACAACTTACAAGTTGGTAGAGAGAAGCGAATGCCTTCAATCAGTTATCAACGTAGTTTCACGTACAATCGCGTTCGAATGCCGAAGTAGACTGCGAAGTGAGGATCGTCATTCGTCGCGTGCCTCCGCTCACCATTACATGCATAAGCATACCAATGAGCTGGCAAGCCCTATGAGCATGGCGCCACCGACTACGACGTGGCACTCTCCTTATTGATTACCCATTGCACGAAGTTTTGTGATCGAAATTACCAAGCTGGTGGGACCTTCCCACAGATGGCAGAACCTACTCCATCCTGGGTAAACTTTTAGCCGCCAAGTTTGAGGAGGATAGTTTAGCAGAAGCATGCCTATTATGTTGCTTACTAGGTGTTGAGAATGCAACTTTGGCAACATATGCGCAGGATTACAGGCAATGCTCGTATCACACGGATGGGACTACTCAGACACGACAAGGCAGGGTGACGGGAGTCGAGGACATCATTGTTTTTTTTGTCATACTCCGACGAGCTACATACCGCTCAAGATTTCGATATCGTTCTACTATCCGAACCTTGGTTTGGGAACATAGGAAATAACCAAAGAGGCCCAGTAGCGGGGCCTGGATGGACTCCGATACTACCATTACATCCTATCCCAGACAATATTACACCCAGAGTTATGGCATACGTCCGACGTAGAAACGACTTTACGGTTACACTACGTTCAGACTTAGCCTCGGACGCAGACATGCAAATATTACAGATAGACCAACCCCCTCATACACCGGTTATAATTGCCAATGTCTACAACCAAAGAGCCGGTGCTGATCCCCAGTCTTGGACTTTCGACCGTCTCATAAACATTACGCTCCCAAGCAATCTGCCTCTAGTCGTTTCGGGCGATTGGAACCTACACCACCCCCTGTGGTCGTCAGACGACCTCTCACCCAACGCCAAAGCGGAAGCGTTGGTGGATTGGGCACTCGAGAACGGTTTGGTGTTGATCAATGAAAAAGGCGTACCTACATACTTTTCCCACGATGGGGAATCGCTGTCCACTCTCGATTTGACCTTTGCCAATCATGCCGCAATCACGGGGGAAGCGATATGCAACTGGAGAGTAACCCGTGAGCTGTCATGTGACTCGGATCACTTCGCTCTCACTTGGTCCATCGACCGGGCCAAACACCCCGTCGCTAACGTCACAGCACAGAGGTATAGATGGAAGGACGTGGATAAAGACAAGAGGATTGCGTGGAAAGCCAGGTACACCGCTGAAATAAGCGATAGGCGGTGGATCTTCGACCAGCTGGCGTCATCCGAGTACCCGTCTACTCAAACTCTCGAGATTGCAGCTAACGAATTACAGAACATGATTACCGCTGCAACAAAAGCCCACATCCCCCTATGCAGAGACAGCAAGCACACGAGACCATGGTGGTCTAGCGACCTAACCAACTGCCTCCACGACATACGAGACCTCTGCCATGCGGTGGCTACCTTCCGTTCAGTCACAGGCGACATAGACCCAGAGACAGTCCGCCTAATAAAGACCGCTCGCAATCAGTTTAAGAGGAGGGTTAGAGAGGCAAAGAAGAAATGGATAGAAGAAGAACTCCAGAAGGCTGATCCAAATGAAGTTTGGAACTTCACGAAATGGCCCAAAGGCATCTGTCAATATCCATCACCAGCCATCAGCCGTGGTCCAAATAGGCCGGAGGCTGTCTCCCACCAAGAGAAATGCAATACTCTTAGAGAGATGCTATTTCAGCGCCCACCGTCACTCCAAGAGGAGCAAGTCGATATCGACAACCCCCGCCCTGGTGACATCCCATGGCCCCGTGTAACCTACTCAGAAGTATGCAACGCTATCTTCTCCCCTTGCTACAAAAAAGCCCCTGGTCCAAGTCAAATCACATACTCAGCTCTACGATTAGCCTGGCAAGCGGATGCCACTCCAATTTATCTTCTTATCTCCCACTGTGCTAATACAGGGTTCCACCCCCATATATGGTGCAAAACTATCGTGGTTGCCCTGTGGAAACTGGGCAAACCAGACTACTCCGACCCCAGAGTGTACCATCTCATCCAATTAGAGGAATGCCTTGGCAAGGTACTAGAAGCAGTCATGGCCCGCTGGCTTTCCTTATGGATCCATACCTATGGCTTAGTTCCCCCAACACAATTTGGCGGTCGCCCTGGCAGCTCTATGGTGGATGCTGCATTAACGCTAGTGAATGACATCGAAGCATCCCACAATCATGGATTAGTTACTTCTTGCCTAACCTTCGACATTAAAGGGTACTTCGACTTTGTCAACCACGCCAAACTAGCCAAAATCCTACATCAGAAAAACCTCCCCATCTCGTTGGTCAAATGGGTCTCCTCGTTCCTAACGCAACATGAAGCAGCAATCTGCCTAGACGGCAAACTATCACCATCAAACCCGGTAACCAATGGAATCCCACAAGGTTCCCCAATCTCCCCAGCTCTGTTGATCATATATGCAAGCACCATCTACGAAGAATTCCAACAAAAACTATCAACTCGCACTGTCCCTGTCAGAATTCCAACTTCCAAAGCAACCCCAGCAGTACTATTGGGTTACATAGATGACGGCAACCTTTACACTTCATCAGTCAGCCTTGACTACAATATCTCCATCCTACGAGACTCCTTTTATGCGATCACCCGAATCCTGGAAAGTCTCAGACTGACAATTGAACTTTCCAAAACTGAACTAATCCACTTTTCATGGTGCCGCAAGGAATCGTACCCTCATATTGATTTAACCTACCACAGCGCGTCTTACCGTATCAACCCCTCGGACACCATCAAATGGCTAGGCATTTACTTTGACTCCAAACTATCTTTTCGCAAACACATGCAAATGGTCACTGCAAAAGCACATCGTGTCGCCACTGGAGTCCAAATGCTCGCCAACACAGTCAAAGGACTACACCAATCCCGCCTCCGCCTTATCTATAATGCATGCATCCACAGTGTAATGACATATGCAAGCCTGGTTTGGTGGTGCGGACAAAAGTCGCTAGCCAACAAATTATCTGCAGTCCAAAACAAGTGTCTCTGACATATCTGCGCAGCCTTTCATACAACCCCAGTTAGAGCACTTGAGATCGAAAGTGCTACCCCCCCAATCCCATTCTTTCTCAATGCTATCAACAGAAACTACGCTACCCACCTACACAAACTCCCCCTCAATAGCCCAGTTATAATGCGTCTACCACAAATATGGAGAGGCTACAACCCACCAGATCATGCCCCTCCACTTCCCCCAAACAAGAAACCCCGCAACACAACACGTCACCCTAGCAAAGTCAAATCTACCCGTCTCCAGATCCTAGCTAACCTTTCAGACCCCTCCATCCCACATATCGACGTCTTCGCTATCCCACCCTGGGATGACCTACACGAAAAATATCACACCAGACTCTCAATAAACCCAACAATGGCAGATGATAATAAGGACAGAAAACATATAGCTAAAGCACACATAGAACTCGCTCATAATCTCAACGCAGACTGTCAGCACTTACTTGTATATACAGATGGCTCTCTGAAGACTGAAGATGGCGATCGCAAAGTTGGTTCTGGATGGGTCGGATTTCACCTCGCACATGAAGTCTTTAGTGGCAAATACAACCTTGGAGGCAACAATGAGGTCTTCAACGTGGAACTCATGGGTTTGGCAAAGGCACTAAACGAAGCAGTCGTGTTTGTTCATATGAACAATGTTCACCACATTCACGTTTTCCTAGACAACCAATCAGTAATCCAGGTGGTTACTGGCTCACCCCGTCTCACATTGCAACATGTCGCCCTACAAATACGGGACAACATAGACTCCTTCCTCAGTAGCAACGTTTCAAATCACCTACATATCTCCTGGATTCCAGGTCATACCAAAATAAGCAGGAACGTGAGAGCAGACTCTCTGGCAAAAGAAGCCACGTCGACACCACTTCCCATTGATGCCACCACTACCACCTCATATGCTTTCGAGAGACATAAAACACGATCACTCCTCCTAGAGGAATGGACCACCAATTGGCGCAATACTTTCAAAACCAATAGTCTCTTCTCTCTTGCCGACCACCTACCCCCTACTCTTAAACCTCGCAATCATTTCTGCGAATCCAAGCGAGCGATCTATGGACGGCTTATACAATGCCGAACAGGTCACGCTTTTGTAGGTGAGTACTACTCTTCTTTTGTTCCCTCGGAGGTTACCTCTTGCAAGTGCGGCAAACACATCCAAACCTGTGAACATATCCTCACAATGTGCCCTATTTTTGAGCCCAACCGTGATACTCTACGCTCCGCCTCAGAAGATCTAGTCATAACAGATATTTTAGGAACAGAAAAAGGAATCGGGGCTTTAACCAAATTCCTCAAGGAATCAGACACCTTCAAGAAATCGAGAGGAACCAACCCAAACCAGACCAACACACACCCGTCTTTAGCCTCAGAGTAATGCAACTTCTGTAAATTCTTGTTATCTTTCATTATCGTATGATACTCTCTTATCCCTTTACAATATCAGCACATAGCCCTCATCTGCCAACTATATACTATACGTTTCACTTCACCACTACCGTTTGGTAGCATGTATGATACATCTTACTCTACGGGCCTTCGGGCACCGTGTCTTAGTAGTAGTCTACTTGTTGTGGTATATAAATATAGAAATTCTCTCTCTCTCTCCGACGAGCTACAGTGATATCATACGTAGATTATGTAATCAGCAGGCTCTCAACTTGCACGGACCAAGGCCGTCTCAACACTAGGTAATTCCTTTCCCACGACTTTCACGGCGCCATACGTCAGGGAGCCGGATTGTCATCAGGACCAGTCCGCACCGCCTGTAGCAGGTGGCACAGTCAAACTATCTGCCATGCGAGAGTGCCGCACGAGAAAAATCCCAGTGGGGGAGAGAGCCCTGGCCCTGGTCACAGCGCCTGAAGATGAGTGCAGGTTCAGCCCGAATCTATAGAGCGACCCTCGCTAGAGGGGTAATACTACTCGCTGGCACGAGTCACATCACGCCGAGCGACTGAAATCCCCTTGGTGCCGCTTGTTGAGTACTAAGTCCCTTATGTCAACACATATAGACTCTAAACTACTACCTCCTGCGGGGCGCTGAACCGACCCAGGCCAAACCAATCTGCCGTCTTCAGTATCAGAGTAATGCCACTCCTTTTTTAGATCCTTTTTACAGTCATATTCACGCTACTAGTATAATACGTTTCGTTCTTCACCAGTCGACAATACTCGTATATACTCCACGTGTCAACTATAAACTATATGTCCTACTCCACTGTTGCCGTTTGGTAGTACATACGCCGTGACTTACTCTACGGGCCTATGGGCACCGCGTCCTAGTAGTAGTCTACTTGTTGCGGTATATAAACATAGAAATTCTCTCTCTCTCCTGTGGGGTGCTAGTTACACGTTTTGCGCAGCCATGAACATATCCACCTTCTTGCTGTGATACAGGTTACCTAGAACTGGATTAGATCCCCTTCAACAGCCCGCCTCAGCATCTAGTACCCTGTCCCATCTAATTTCCCTTCCCATCGATGTGATCCCGTGGGCCAAGGAGGTGCTGAAATCAGTTCAAGGACTGCTGGAACTAGGGGAACGAGTCCCGAGCGGTTCCTCGCCATGGAAACCAACCCATGCCGCAAAATGCTAACCAGGGCAGCGGACAATATTGCGGTATCTTTATTCCTACAATTGACTCGGGATTGGTCTTGATAGGCACACGTTGCTGCCATGCATAGGTCGCTTTGGTGGTTCAAAATAACCTTCCATAGAGGTTTCAATTCGGTGTCATCGCCATGATATGAATGATTCCGACGCGTTCCGGGTTACTACTCTCTGGGTCTTGACCTTGGCTAAATCTCGAGTTTGAATATGTTCCATCGTAATTTGAACTCATGGTTGATACACGGTTGACCTTGACCACTGCCATCAATTTAGATAAAACGAAGGCTGTCAATTTTCGTAATTAAGCCTCTGTGTGGCCCGTGCCTGGGATGCGGAGGATCCATGAACAACCCCATAACGGCGTGGGTGTATCTCACACGGGTACGAACGGATTCGTCTTCCGTACGATAATGACAAAGTCCGATAACACAACCGTCAAACAGCGAACACTCTTTCTGCAACGGGAAGTGAAAAACACGTATTATAGGGTTGCGTAGAAACACATTCAGCCTTTGTAGTGTCTAAGCCTCAAAGGTACCTTGATGCCATCTTCTCCTGTAACCTTGGGTCTCAATGAAATCCCCCTAACTGCTTCAACTTTCGTATCCGGCCCGTCCTTCATCTCGAGCACAAAGTTCTTGACCACCACCGAAAGAACCGTCTGCAAAATCCAATTGCCCTCGGTGCGCGCTACACCTCACAAGATAAACACAACATACCTTGATCTCGGCAATAGCAAACACTTTTCCAACACAGGTCCTCGGACCCTCACCAAACGTGAGCACGTGCCGGTATCCCTTCACCTCCTGAGCTTTCTTCGTTACACCGTCCGCTTCTAGCCATCGTTCAGGTCTAAACACTTTAGCGTCCGGACCCCAGATCGCCTCGGAACGATTCATGCATGGAACGGATATACCGATCACCGTCCCGCGTTCAACAGCTATCTTATCAACTACATCACCGGACTTGGTCCGCACCGGCTCTGATAGGGGAATAACGTCGTCTTCTTTTGCCTATACAATCAAAAAATCAAACCGAGTGCCGAACGGGAATTTCCACGAGTCTACGTACTTGACGTATCAAGTCTTGGACAGCTGAGTGAACGCGAAGAGTCTCCTGCACCACGGCATCGAGGTAAGGGAAACTGATGAGCTGATCGTATGAGGGTTCTCCCCCAGACAAAAGTTCTTCGCGAAGTTTAGTTTGAACGTGTGGGTGCCGTGCGACTTCGACTAACGCCCATGTCATCATGACTAAGAGAGATGATCTTATTGTCACGAATCAAATTAGAACCGCATTTTAAGTGCGTACGTGCTGTGGTTTCATAGGACGCGAAAAGTAATGTGCGAATCTGTCGAGGAGAAGCCTTGAGTGAGTTGGCACTATCAGAGCGAATCACAATTCTCTCGCCTGTGCCATAACTTCCTCTCGAGTGACCCGCCGGCCAGAAACTTCATCTTCTGCCTGCACTAATAGGCCCACTAGTCAGCAGGATCCAAGTACACGACCTTGGCAACATACACAGTAAATCAATTGTGGAATTTGACGTTTCCACCTTCTCCTTTGTGGCGTTGTCGATTATTTTGTCGCAAATTGCCGACATTTGCTCGCGGAGCTTGGTAAACATCTCGACCCGCTTGGTTGGCACATGCAAAACAATAGGGAAAAAGAAGGAAACGAGGAGCACGATGCCATCCCAAAAGTTCGCGGAGGAAGGTGCTCCGAAAGCATCGAGGACTGAAATCATAGAGTTTGGTTTCCCTTCAAGGGAACCAAAGTCGTAAGAAAGACCTGCAGTGCCAAAAGAATCGAGGCTGAAAAAATTTAAAAGGCCGCCGGATGATTATAGAAAACGAACGTACGACACGTAGTTCATCCTGTAGTACAATTATGATACCTGAACAGTATCGAGCGCATTCTGTAATAACGCACCATTTCTGAACATCAAGGACAACACTCTCGCCTCCGTTCGCATCAATACTTGCTTCCCAAGCTGCCCTCACCTGTCAGAGAAGACGCTGAGAGCTTGGCTAAGATAGACGTAGCTGCATTTGCTTACCCTATCAACGGTTTTATGGATAATGGGGCTCAAGTTGCGGATGGTAGTAGAATTGAAGGATGCTGCTATGGATCTTCGTTGCCTGCAAAGACAGTAATCCAGGATTGGTACGTGATAAAGCATTTGACGGTGAGTACTATACCTTCGGTGTGACTCGCCCTCAGCCCAAAACAGCCCCTTTCCTATCTGGGGATCTTGGAATGAGGAGAACCATGGAAGCACACAAATAGTGAAACCGTAACGTACCGTTCGTACCATGTGTTCCTTGAGTCCCGGAGTACCCGTGTACGACCATGTGTCCTTGGAGAGGAGATATGCTGCCGCTTTCGGGTCGCAAAGAATGATCCTCTTTTGTCCGCAGATCAGAGGAATTTCGTATGCCACACCGTACTCCTTGGACCATTCCTCGAACATTGCCCCCGTCTCAACTGATTCGAAGAGCTCTTTACCCACTCCAAGCAACAGACTAGTGCCCTTTGGTCCCCTTAGTTTCGTTGTTCTGAATTCCTTCCGGATCGTCCGGATTGCCATATGTAATGCCCATACGACGACCAGGCCAATGGCTACGTCGATGATAAAGGACGAACGAACAAGAACTGTAAACGTATTGTAGACGGGAACGGGCGTAGACGTTGTGTCCATCTCGTCTTCAGTCTTGATAACGTGTTGAGTACCTGCACCTGATGTAAGGACACCGCGAAACACCACGCACCGCAATTCCAAGTTTCTGAGAGGAAGTGGATGCCCTCAACCAAAAATCTGCTTAACATCGCATATTTATAATAAGCGAGTCGGAAGTCGGAATCCCACAACAGAATCATCAGTGGTAAGTACTTGACTGCAACGGTCGCTGTTGATCGCTAAGCGTACCAGTGACATGGCAAGTCCTGCCAGCACCATCGTCAGGTGATCGTCAATAGACATGCTGCGTCTACAAACCGCTAAGCACCGTAATGGACCACAACGGACGCGTGTTGTTTTCCGAGCATTCAGACAATTCAAAAACCCGTAGGACGCGCATTCTGCAATTCAGCCGTCTTAGGGATAACTGTATACCAGTGCCACCGCCGATCCCAACGGGATCAATGCATCATTTAGGGTGTCGGTTGTTTTTGTCGACAACGGCAGAATACTTCTGAAATTCGACTTATCGCCCGATTTGATTGGAGAATAGGAGACAGCCTGGTAGTCGTCAGCAAGAGACTGGAACTTTCAAACCTTACGCTATAATCCCTTAGTCCCTGGCCCAATAACTCTCTCACCAGTTATCAGATGAACCAATGCTGACGGCTACCCCCCAAGATGCTTCCAGGAGAGCGAAGCAACTCCCTATGACGGAAGTACCACATTGGAGGCTGGTCCCACAATATGGCACTCACCTTCCTCGGGTATACTATTATTAGCATACAGCGCGGTCCGACCCCCAAAGTTGACTGCGACGCGCAAGGGGTCACTGTATCAAGTCACGGTTGCTATCGGTGGCCACTGTTAGCCACTCAGCGTTCCAATGAGTTGGCAAGTTCTGTCAACGTGGCACTCACCGTCATCGGGTATATTATTCCATCTTCCCGTGGAATCCGCTGAACAGAACTCTGGTGGCATCCTGGCTAAATAGAATACTTTTTCTCCCAAGTTGTAGGGCGACAGGTAACGGTTACCACCTCTGCACCTGTTACGTTGGCGGTATGAAGACTTCCACGTCCTTGCTGCGATTCGGGGACCGGGCAATAATCGAGTGGCTGTTAAATTTTTTTTCCCGGCTCCTTAGATCCCCCATCACACTGGAGATCTCCGCGCAAGCCAAAGGATGGGTTACTAGAACCTGCACCACATTTTGATTGTGATGTTTCGTAACAATATGGTGCTTGTCTTTTGTGTTCTCCTCAGCCTGCTGGTATTCTTGTCGTATTCCGAGTTGATACGTGGCTGCATGGGGGCTTGTGCGTACCTCCGGCATATATCGTGCGTTCAAATAGTCATACCCTGCTGACTAAGTATTTCCCCCTTACCAAAGTACTGAGCGTAAGTACTGAATGCAAGTACTACTCGTTCAACCCGACGGTACACACCAACCGAGGAAACCAAGGGAATGAGCCATGAATGCCCCCACCATAGCGAATGTGACTCTACGCTGCGGAACTCTATAGCCAATGTAGCGCACAGTGTCTTCTACAATTGACTTGGATGCATAATACTTCACGTGCATCTCCTGTTGAATAACAGATAGCCCCGAAAGTGACATGACAATCACATATGAGAAAATGAACAGGCGGGTACACACAGTTCAGTTACAGCACCTACGACTGTCGATGAAAATATGTAATTTAGTGTTACAGTCATGAGACGATAGGTCGATAGTGCTCCAATGGATGTCCGTATAAGTCAGTCATGTGAGTCCGATGTGCTGCTGCATCTCCCCACATCTTCACTATCTTTGGGTCTTTCGCGGCCCACTGTTGTTGGTCGAGGAAGATGGGAAGGAAACGCTTGTGAGGGTGGGTGAGGGATGGGGCCGGGGGAAGACGTGATGAAGTGGAAGAGGTTAAGCCTACAGTTGCGGCTGTAGGTGATCGTGTTGGCGAGGCGATATCTGACGTCGACGCTTGAAGCCTGTGTGATCGTCGAGGTGTCGATGGGAGTTCAGTAGTATCGTTCCGTGAGCCACGAGTACGAGACAAAGGCGAATTTTTTGGGCTAGGAGGTTGTGATTGGACGGGTGTTGGACCCATGAGTGCAGCCCGAAACGCAGCTAGGCTGATATCTTTACCGGCTACGGGCGACGTGGTCTGTCCGCGCTTCAAAGGTACCAAGCTGGGCTTGCTGGGTGATTCGATTCTGCGCTTTTTCGTCGGTGTTTCAGGCACGTCCACATGTTCTTCCGGGTCGAACAAAGACTGAGAAAACGCGACAGTTCGTTTCTGGGACGCGGCCCTCGACATCATCAGCTCCCGTTCCCGCTCTTTGCCTTTCATCGCGGATTTGATAGGAGATTTGAATTTCTGCGGAGACAGACCCGGTAACTGAAACGGTTCGGGGGGTGGCAACTTAGAAGTAGAAGCAGTGGCTGGAGCAGTCGAGCGAGAAGCCTGGATTTTAGGGAGCGCAGCTCGAATAAGGTCTGCTACAATTCCACAGTGCTCGTCTAGACCTTTCAAGATGTTCTTAAACTTGATCGGTTTTAAATTGTAATCCCTGCAGAATGTCTTTTCTGCCACGACACTCTAGAGTTTTTCTTTCAGCGACCGTTTCGACCAGAGGGTAACGACCAAGACTCGCCCCCATCAAATTACACACCCAGAAAAATATGGCACACGTCATCAAGTGTAAACCGTAGCGTTTCTTCATCATCTCTACTTGTGGCAAGGTGCCTTCAGCTTCTTCCATCCACCGAACAGCTTCTTTTGGAGGGTGTAGCCCATGAGACGCGACCAGACCATGGTATGTGGCATCTCCACCACAACCGTGCTGTCCATCTCTGTCTTCATCTAGTTGGAGAGCTGTACGCACGGTTTTGAGCATATCTTCGAAGACACGGGGCTTGACGCATGCAGCTGTCGCTGCGCTCTGGAGGGAGACCTCATTTGCATTCAATCTGCATTTGTTCCAGCTAGGACCAGTCAGTTCTTCGGGAAAAGAACGTGACGCGTACTGCTCGGACGCCAGATAAGCAGCAACTGCAGGGAGTGCAGCTGCGTTGCCCACAAAGCCTGTTCCCCGACCCGTCCTGACAGACGCGAGGTTGAGAATGGATTTTGCGCGCTCGAGAGTTTCTTCGGTCGTGCAGAGTGACTTGAGTTGGCGGTGATAGATAACCGTCGCCATGACTGCTGTCCTTGCCCACCAGGAGAATGGCAGCCGTTGCAACCCACGCGTCCCATAGAACACACAAATCACGTGCCACCGTGTCCGTTTCGTAGTTACACTTGTGGAACTGCAATTCTTTTGTCTCGCACCACAAACCCCCAAATTCACGACAATCACGCGCTAAAGCTATCCTACAACGTACGCGGTCATTTCACACGGACTCCTTCAGCCACACCCCCGCTTCAACCTTCACGTCCCAAGCAACTTCTTGCGAAGGACGTCTTTCAGCGCATCTCCATCATCCGCAAACTTCCGAATGCCCTCGTGCAACTTATCAAACGCCATCTGATCCTGTAGAAGATCCCACCTGAACCCAGATTCATTGTTCAAATAAGAGACCTTTGCGATGGGATCTGCTTGGGCAGCTGTGACGTATTGCATCAATGTCATCAGTACGAATTCGAATCACAACCTTGAGTGGGTGGTCATAACATACCTTTTTCTGCATCAAGTTTCTTCGGCACGGGATCCGTAGACTTGCGAAGTTCCTCCAGAAGAGTGGGAGAAATAGTCAAAAAGTCGATGCCTGCCAGCGCTTTAATTTCTCCAACCTTGAGTAAATGGAGTAGTAAGCGTCGGGTCGCGCAAGAGGAAATGCACGCAGCTTACGTTACGGAAGCTGGCACCCATCACGATAGTTTTGTACCCATGCTGCTTGTAATAATTGAATACTTTCTTTACGGATTGGACACCCGGATCATCGTCTCCTGAATAATCTTTTCCGGTATGTTTCTTGTACCAGTCCAGAATCTGCAGACATTTAAAACCGACATATACGAACAGAGCCTGGACACTTACACGACCAACGAAAGGCGAGATCAGCGTCACACCTGCCTCAGCACACGCAACAGCCTGGACAAACCCAAACATAAGAGTCAGATTGCAGTGTATCCCGTGCTTCTGCTCGAGCTCCCGAGCAGCTTGGATGCCCTCCCATGTGGAGGCGACTTTGATGAGTACGCGGTCCCGTTTTATACCAGCAGATTCGTAAAGAGCGATGAGTTCCCGAGCCTATGGGATGTCAGGCTGTCATGATACGGAAACAGGGGGATAGATGCCCACCTTGGCAATTGTTCCTTCTTTATCGAAGGACAAACGGGCATCGACCTCGGTGGAGACACGACCCGGGATAATTTGCAAGATCGCTTTCCCGAACTGTACGAGCTGACACACGCACACAAGTCGGACATTTTATTCTGGGTGAAGTCAACGGTGAGCTCACCAAGCAATCCATGGCGGTGTTGGTTTGCTGGTCGACGGTGCCTCCTCTCGCCCTGGCATGATTGAGCGCTGCATCTACGAGGTGTGCATATTGCGGTTTGTTGGCAGCGGCGAGGAGCAAGGATGGGTTGGTAGTTGCATCCTGCCGACATGCTGAACCATACCACTCTCAGTACCCTGCCCGTCACGCTCACCTGTGGCTTGTAAATATCAATAGCTACAGATATACCACCGGTTTAGTATGACGAATGACACAGACAGGAGTTCGACGACATACTCTCAAAGTCGCCAGAGTCGCTGACGACAGCGGTGCCCGTCTGTTTGAGTTGGTCGAGTGACGTGGTCATCGCGATACGGTCGTTGCGAAATTCAGTCGACGACGGCGGGTGGATAGTTGCAGTGTGGGGTGGCGGTGGCGGCACTGAGGTACTGAGGAGCCGCTGACTTCAGAGTGATATCATATCGTCGGCCCTTTGCGCCCTCACGACGGCAAGCAGGTATAGCAACTAACACACTCGGGCTGCACCTGAGTGGCCGTATTACGGTGAGCCTTAGTGGGAAATGACAGTGGTTCGATCTCTATTAGGGAGTGTCGAAGATCTTGCATACTAAGTCGAGAGGGAGCGATTGTCTTCCGGCGAGTCCTTCGTCTGTCTAGGGGAGACTAATCTTCACCTATCGAAGGCTATTACAGTCAGAATGATGTCGGACATTTAGGCGCTGATTTGTTGACATAGCACGAATCTGGGACTTCACAGGTATGTGCGACGTCGGACAGGGTGGTCTGTGTTGCCAAGCGTGCGGACTTGTTTGCTTGTTGATGGACATAAAAAAAGAGGACACGTCTGCATCCGCTCCATCCACGCCTATCAAACGAGATACACTAGCCGAAATAAAATGGTTTGCACAGTTCGGGTATGTGGAAAAGAGAAACACTAGAAGTGCGATGCAAAAACAATATAGGAGGAGATGATGACATACGTGAGGGGTCGTGCTACAACAAGGAGAAAAAAAAGGAAAAACAAAAACAAATGCAATATACTCTCGCCCAGCTCTGGATGCCACCCACTCTCACTCACTCGCCCCACCTCCGCCTCCTCGAATCCTCGTCCAGTTCCAACCTCCCAATCACTTCAGCAGACCCCCCACTGGATGCAACATCGCCGCTACCCATCGATCCCAATCTCGGTCTCTGTGCTCCACTGCCACTTACACTTCCCCTCGAACTGCCCCCTCCTCCACCTGCTTCCACACTCCCAGCGCCAGGTGATACGTCGCCCCCTTCCTTTCCGAGCGTTACAACACCCACTTGCTCCGACGACCTCCTCCGTCCAGTCCCATACCCAAGTCCCGCTAACGAGGCCAAGAACATTTCATTCATGTGCTTCAATTTCTCATCTACCTCCGCTTCGCGTGTCAGCATCGGCCCGGCACTGATCGACGACGAGGACCGACGATGATCTGTCGTATCTGTTTCGGGCTTCTCACGTGCGCCACTTCTGCCGGCGGCAAGTCCGATGCCCAACCCGATACCTGCCTCCCCGCCACCGTGATCTGCATCACCCATGTTGTGTACACTGCCACCAGAATCGCCACCTCCACAAGCAAGACTGCTGGGCGAGCCATGCGATGATTCCTCGACACGTCCCACTACCGACCTGCCCGCTGTAGACGTAAGCGGTTTCCGCGCGTCGATGTCCTGCACGAACATTGACAATTCGTCGTCGTCCGTCGATGTTGCCAAGAACGAGGTCGTCCGTCCTCGCTCACGCTTACCGCCAGCCACATCCCTGCTCACTCCTTCCTGCAAAAGTTCGGGCCTTCCGCCGTCTTCTCGCGACAGTTCACATACGCGATCGTGCTCGACAGCAGAACCTCCACTAGGAACGGCACCGCCTCCAGGGCTCCCTTCAACCCCCACGCCTACTCCGCCACCACCAGACCCGCTTGGCGAATGTCGATGTCCAAAACTACTCCTGTACCGTCCCCTTCCTATCCTCGGACTCGTATTCACATCCGCACCCGCCACACTTACACCACTTCCAGTGCCAGTCGCACCAAACGACCCAGGAGCCGGCTCGACTCCGTCCGTCGACATCACAGATCTCGGTCTATCCCGGTCTCCCAATGAAGACGGGGCAGGGGGTGAAGGTTTACCTCCGTGCCCGCTCATCCCTAACCCAATGGGCGAGGCGGGAACGCGGGGAGAGGTTTGAACGCGAGAGGGGAGACTCGGAAGTGTGGGATGCGTAGGATTCGAAGGAAGGGAGGGGAGAATGTTGCCAGCCGAAAGCGGCGAGGGTTGGCGCAGTGAGGGTGACGGAGAGTGGATAGACGGTGATCCAGAAGACAGGGTAGATGATTTGAACGGATGCACGGGGGTAATCCCCGGTCTGCGGATTGGGAGAGCGCCCGGGAGATCCTGTGTACGAAGAAGCTATCGTTAGACTACAACGGAGCAAGTACGGGGGTGCTGCGTACCGTCATACTTCGTCCTGTGGCGCTCATGCTTTCTCGCCGTATACGCGTCAGAGATGGCAGTGCGTATTCCTCTTTGGACCATGTCCCACTTCCCTCTTGTCTGGAGGACGCAAAGGACAGCGCTGAGCTCGACCCAGCGCCCGCCGTAGTACCCGTGGTGGTACGGCTAATTGGTAACGCCACATGACCCATCTTCGGGCTTTGACTGCCTGGAGCTGAGTTCAGTGATTGGGTGCGGACATGTGTGCCGGGATGACCTTGAGGCGGGAGGATGAACTGTCCAGCAATCGACGATGGTGGGCTCTTAGGGAGGGAGGTACGTAAACTCGTGGATGGACCGGAAAGTCCAGACATGGAATCTCTGGCTTGGTTCTTTGCGAGAGTCGGGGTGAAGTCGGATGCTTCGTCAAGGGAAAGGAAGCGGGAAGAGAGGAGGGATTCCAGCTCGTCGAGCTGGAAGTTGGGCGAGGTGAGGTATTTGGCGGAGAGGGAGAGCATGCCCATGGGGTGTGGAATGGAAGGGAAGGTGTGTGTCTCGTAAGGAAGAGGGGAACTGTTGGGTGCAGGGGGGTCGTCTACGTAAAAGTCAGTCACGGACGAAGGATGAAACAAATATACAGAATACGAGGAAGGTTCCCCATGTATGAACGACCAAAGACGGACATGAGTGGGCCTCGTGGTTATATAGGAATGGAGGGCATGCCACGCCCTACCACTAACATAGACACCGGATACAACGTGTGCGGGCGCGAGTACTTACCAAACTCGAGTATATGTCCAGTTCCATCATCTGAGCCACCTATTCGCAATTGCACGGTAAGGTTTCCATTTCTATAAGGAGGGCTCATGCGTCTGCGTAGTTTCTTGCATAGTTTCCATGTGGGGAGGATGCGGAGTAACGTGTAAAGACTTCGAAACAGGGGTATTCCGTGCTTGTATATAGTGGAGGGAGCGACATCGCCTGGATGTTCGTCCAAGTGGTTGCCTGCATGGGGTGTCGCCGTCGTATGGTGAGAGGAGGGGGAGAAGTGGACGAGCCAGGACTCGAGCACGATATGCTGTGGTGTCGGGTCGATGCGGAGACGGGTCTGGTCTGGAAAGAGATGGACAAGGACCTGGTTAGAGGACAGGTCTTGGACGGTAAGGAGTACTTGGAGCTCGAACGTGTCCGGCGGGGGCGAGGCAGATATGGAACGGTAGATTCGCAGAGGGTCCTTGTACAAGTCGTAGTCGGGTGTTTCGAGGTTGAACTGGGCGTCACGACGAGATAAGAATGCCGCCGGGTTAAGGATATAGTGGAGATGGTATACACACCCATTTGTCTACTTTGGCGGGCGACCTTTGTTCTGTGGTCGACCTGGCATGGTGGACGACGAGACAGAGCTTGGTGTAGAATCTATAGGCTATCTGATCAGCCTTCTGGATGTCATTGGACATTGTAGGACGACTTTGATAATAGAATATTAAGCCAGATGCGACATTAAAGTAGAGATTCCAGCACGAACGACTAGTCTTGCGGGTTGGTGGTCCTCCTCGACACCTGCAGTATAGTAGTGCCAGATACTAACGGACGGTCCCTTTTATGGCAGCACTGGATTACGTCATCGTCACTCGGTCATAATCAAGTCACACAGGTCCAGACCAAAAGTCATTTGGTAGATAGAGAACTGGGGTGGTGATGATTTAACTGGTACGGTCCACACCACAGTCACTCCCAGCCGGATCTCATCCGCACCCGACTGTTAGAGTACTTTGCGTTGTCAGTTTCCCGTTGATCCATGACATTTTGACGTTCTCTTTCAACTCTGTTTGATCGACTCGCGGGAACTTCCAGCGCTGACACACCCAAAACAGAAGAACCCCTGTCTGCTAAATGGCCAACAAAATGATTCTGTATCGACACAATACTCATACAGGCTATGCACGACCGAGACCAACAATACAAGTCACGCCACCGATACTGGAACTTACGCCTTCGCACGCTTTATCGCCTCCAACGCTAACCGCGGACTGCGACCGTGATCATACACGAGTCACCGAGAGTCAATCACACACACAATTGTGACAACCATTCACGTACCTGTCCACGGGCTTAACTGGCATCTTCTTATCGATAAGCTTTCCGCCTTTCTCAAACACGAAGTGACTCCTCTTCGTTCGGCTACCTTCCGCGGCACCGAGCGCACCGATGAGTACGCGCTTCGGATCCGAGAGAAGCTGGTAAGGTAATTGTTTCTGGTAGTCACCGTCGCACCGTGAATATACCAATGCACCATCGTTGATCAGTGCCTCCCTCACCTTGGTCTGCCATTTACTCTGTGCAGTCGGCGAATCCGCACTAAGACAATAAACATCATAATCGAGTGTGGTGAATTCCTGCCAGATATCCCTGAATCCACATGCTTGCTGCGTGCACCCCGCTGCGGCACGTCCGCATTGTTTTGTGGAAATTCACCACAGTCACATCGGTATCGGCGTAATCGATCGATTCGAGTCAGACGAGTCATAGAATGAAGGAAGGACGGACTACGCACGTGTATCGGCTTTCGGCACGAGGAACAAGACGGCACCCTTTTCGGCGACGAGGGTAGGCGTCTCGACATCCTCACCTTTCTCGTTCTTAACGGTAAGAGAGGGGAGCGTGTCGCCAATGTCTATCATTGTTTTCACAGCTGCGGGGGGCGGCGCAGTAGATGATGAAGCAGCAGGTACAGAGTCAGTCATTGGGACGTCGCCGTCGCCGTCTGCCGCTTGATCTGGCTGAACAGCAAGGCCAGGCGACTGGTTTTCCTGGGAGGCGGCGACATCCAGTATCGAAGCCTCTGCGGGTTGGGTTACGACTTCGTCGGGAGGAGGTAGCTTGGCCTGCCACATCCCATAGATACGTACGCATAGACGTATAAGACCAGATCAGTCCCATCAGGACATCATCAGAACTAATGACCGCACCTTTTTCGCATCGCCGCCCTCCTCTCCACCCACCACGCCCTCCTTCCCTTCTTTTGCATCCATATCGCCATCTTCGTCTATCTCATCTGCTCCGCGTTTGTGTCCCTGTTTTGAAGTACGTTTACCAGTGGTAGCAGCAGTACCAGCCTTCGCCCCTCTTCTCTGTCTCCGGGGAGGCACAAATTCGAGCTTAGGCTTGGAGGATATCCGATTGGACCGTCTCGGTGCCTGCCCTGGCGCAGGCGCAGTAGCAGTGGTCGTCGGGGTGGGATCCTCCATGTCTTCGCCTCGTTTCCCAGTTGGTGCTATGCAGATTATCTGAGCGCCTGTGGGGTATCAATCGATCGAGGTCGTGGATTATTAGTATAGCTGGTTGTCGAGATGAAAAAAGAAAAAGAAAATGGCCAGCTTGTGATGTGAACCGAAGAACACAACCCAGTGATTCCACAGGGACAGGGGCGACCGTGCCTGGTCTGTGCGCGGGTATTCTAAGGGGCGCCAATTAGCTTTGCCAAGGCACAACAGGGTCCGTACTTCTTTATATGTACGCAGCGCAAATTTTGGAGTGGTCCGTGTCGGACTCACACTTGAAGAATACGAAGAAATTCCTTTCGACGAAACGCTACACAGGGATAGTGTTCTCGAATTTCAGGTCTTCGAAGTCCTCGAAACCCTACGGCGTTTGGATACACTCATCCAAGTGGTCTCACATCTCAACAACCCTCAAGAATGTATCCTGATCAAACTTGTTCCTAGATGTGTCCCAATCAGACGCCGCTCTAGTACAACTCGAGTCCAATATGACTCGTCTCCAGCCTAACGGACTCGAGGGAGGTAAGTTAGGCTCTTTATAATACACCACTGGGGACACCTGGAAACACTCCTTCAGACACGGCGATACATCAGTTCTCCACCGAAGAAAACCTGAACACAAATAAACCGTGCACAGAATTAATAATCGACGCACGAAAGCAAGAATTTATGTAATTGGGTAAGTAGTGACATGTTTGACAACATTCTCAGTCTGAATATAACGGCGATAAGTATAGAGATTCCTTGATCACGATCCTTCAATGTATCACACAGCGGAGTAAGCTGATCCGTCGAAAGACAAAGACTGACCTCGTGAACGAGGTATCATTACTTCTTTTCTCGATGTTCTGTCAGATTTGTCGTTTAGTGTCCGCAGCTGAACACATCTTCCAGGAACGACTAAAGGGTCCATAATTTGGTTTCGCAGATGCTTTTAAGATTGGTTGGGTTTGACATGAGGTGCTTGCCAAGTTTACTAATTTTACGGTTGCGGTTGGTACTAACTCCGATGGAGGAGGAAAAAAAAAATTCAGCTGGTAGTGTGAACTGAAGAACCCCATCCAATGGTTCCACTGGAGCAATGATGACGACTATATGGTCCACACGCGGCTATTCAGATGGGCGCATATCAATTAATGTGGCAGACAACCTGATTTGGGCTCAGTGGGAAACGCCACTAGAAGACAACTTTACTCCCTGTCAACTGCAATCTTCCTGTCTCCCGCTATTGCAGAGCAATCGATCATCGAACGAGATCTGTGAAAAAAAATGGCCGATCAACTGGTGAGCTGTCCCCCTCGTTGTCACGTACGCTTTACTCTTGTTCATCATCGTGGGTGCTTGTGGATTTGCCCAGGATGAGGGTGGGATGTCCCCCCGCTTTCTGGCCATACTCGCTAACAGCTAAAGGACAGAGCAAATTGCTGGTTAGTATACCCCTTGGTGTTTACTCGGCGGGCGTGACAAATGCGACGATGTACAGAGTTCAAGGAAGCTTTTTCTCTCCTCGACCAAGATACTTTTCTTATATCAGATGCGCGTTTCTTGGTGTTGTGGGATCAGGAGCTCTGATCGTTGTAATAGATGGTGATGGAAGGATCACTAGAGAGGAGCTCCGAACTCTCATGCGCTCGTTGGGACAGAATCCTACCGAAGCAGAGCTTCAGAACATGATCGGTGCAATTGATGCAGATACAGATGGGACGATTGATTTTCAAGAATTCCTAACTATGATGGAGCTGATGACGCGTGACGCGGATGGGGAAAAAGAGATGAGAAAGGCGTTCAATGTCTTTGATATGGATGGGAACGGTTATGTCAGTGCGGCTGAGTTGCAGCAAATCATGGCACGTCTCGGTATACAACCTTTACTATTTTTCAGAAGTGAACGGAGACATTTGACGTTAAACGCAGGCGAGAGATTGACCCAAGCTGATGTCGAAGAGATGATCCGTGAACCGATACTAATGGAGATGGTGAGATCAGTTTAGAAGGTGAGTCTCATTGAGGAGCTGTTTAGCCTTCTGACTGTTAACTGGTGGGATTACAGAGTCCATCCGGGTGGATTGCTACCTTTACTGGTTTGTTTATCGGAGGTTCCGTCACTGACAAGATCATATCCAGATGATGAAATCCCGAGAGTCGGCTTTCTAGTCTCCCGTTCTGCTCGAAGTCATAGAAGCGGCGGCAACTACATCTTCATTGCAGTAATCGCTTCGATCACCTCGACCTTGACCACGGAGTCCTGAAACATGGAGTAGTTGAAGTGTTGCCTTGCGGAGGCACAACAGGGGTCCGTTGGAGTAGGGGGAGTCATAGGCAGGCGAGGTCAGGAGGCTTAGTCAGCACAGTAGCATACGGGCGCATGCGGACTCATGTACATCATCATCGGTTCAGGAGGACGACGACTAGAACTGCTGCACTGTATCATTGTGGTGATGAGAGTGGCTCTGTACCATGCAAAGTACCACAGCATCACTGTAGCACTGTCACACTGACCCACCACAACACTGACCCACCACAACACTGACCCACCACAACACTGACCCACTGCAACACTGAACCAAAACAGCAGGGAAACATGCAACCAATGCACACCATACATGTGTCAGACCCTCAGACAGGATAAAAAACAAGCTATGTGGAACAGTACACCTGTAACACTAAACAAACTGTCTTGCAGACTCCCACAGTGTGACTTGCAGGGCCACTTTCTGCCCATGAATCCCACTACCCCACCGACAGTCCCATCACCATTGGGTACAACCCCAACCAATACTGAATATCTGTTCCCATTGGAACCATGGTCCCCAACATCATCCCCAGATTTTGCTCCAGCATGAGGACTTGTGCCATCATGAGCAGTGTCACCAAGCTCTGAAATGGAGGACCACCATAGAGTCTGCCAGCCAGTGGTGCTCCCAACACCCCCAGTATCAACAGTATCAAAGAACTGCAGAGAACACGCCACCACAACCCCATCAGGTGTAACCCAACCTCTGCCAGCAGTACCCCCCTCCCCAACTATAATGAGACCACCAGCACTGCCACAGATCATAACCGTACTGCCACCAGCTGCACCCCCACCATGCCCAAGGATGATGGCAGAGTCAGTCCCACTGTTCTATGGTGAACGATCATCGTCAGAGAATGCCAGTGACTTTTTGAAAGTGTTCAATAGAAACATATTGTTCTTGAACCCACTGGCCACCGACATGCAAAAAATAGCTGTGCTGTCAAACTATCTAGGAACGGGATCACCAGCAGAAAAATGGTACCAAAGCCTAATGGGAACACAACTAACCACATGGAATGACTTTGTGGCAGCATTCAATGCAAGATGGCCACCCATCCCAAGCACAACACAAATGTCAGAAGAATATCAGGCAGAATTACTGGGCCACAAAATGGCTGAGGACAACATAGGAGTGATTAGAACAGTAGGACGACAGAAGGTATGGGCACACGTGAAGTGGGCAGAGGAAGCGTGGGAGCTGGCAATGCTAGCTGGAATCAAGAAAGGATTGACATTAATCTGGCAGGTGAAGAAACAATTGCCAAAAGCTGTATGAAAACAGTTGGATGATGAATATGCAGACTGGGCAACATTCATGAAAGTGGTGAAAGATATAAACATGACAAAGCTGAAGCAGGAGAGGGAGGACATAGAAGAGAGGAAAAGGAGTGAGGAGGCAAGGGACTTGAAATTGCTCCAAAGGATGGAGGCAGTGAAACAAGCAATGACAGCCAACCTAACAGCGCAGTTGCAATGCCTCACAGTAGGCCAGGTGGCCATGTCCCATACCGCACCACACACAACACCTCTTGCAATGTCCTCATCAATGAGATTCTCCCTACAGCAAACCCCATGATGTAGCTCACCAAGCACACTGCCAACAGAGGAGACCAAGGAAACAGTGCAAAAAGTGCTGGAACAGTTCCCACAGCAACAAGCTGATGAAGAGGGCCAGAAGAAATATGCAGCACAGCTTGCAGCATGGATGGTGAGGCATGGGGAGACCACACGAATCATGGAGTATACACTGTACCCCCTGAAACCAGGAACAGCAACAGTGTGTTCAGGGGAATGCTTTAGATGCAGTTTGCATGGGCATAGAAGCAGAAACTGCCCCATCCCTGAAGGAGACCCAGCAAGGTTGAGCCACAATGAAACAGCTTGGAGGGTGTTATGCAACAGAATGTTGGGACTGTTCAATAAGGACACCATGTATCAGATCAGACTCATAGCGCTAGACAATCAGGGAAATGAGACAGGGTCACTGTGAAGGACAGCACAATGACCCCAAAGCTTGAAGTATCTATGGTAGCAACTCACAACTTGCATGTACACAGCATCAAAACAGATATCATTGATCTGTACTCCGCAGTGCAAGAGACATGACACAGTATACTGACTACAACGAGCAAATCTGTCCCATTTGTACACCCAATCACACTAAAGAACAGTGACAGCACAAACATACAGTTATGCACATTATTTGATGATGGAGCCATGACCAGCGCAATGGCACTGTCCACATTTAACAAAGTCAAAAACACCCTAAAGGGATGGCAACCATCAAACCAAGCTCTGCACATGGCAAATGGGGCAGTCATCCCATCAGAAGCAATGTGGACAGGTACAATCAACATCCAAGGGGCCGAGATCACTGGAACCTTCAAAGTTTTTGACAGCGCAGGAGGATGGTCCTTCCTCTTTGGAAAACCATTGCTCAAGGCATTCAAGGCAATCCACAACTACACCATGGATGAAGTGATAATCTCAGACAACAGCATAACAACAACACTGCAGAACCAATTCACACCCACCAGCCTTCCCTCCAAAGGCAAAGCAAAGAACAATGAGGTGTACGAAACAAGCAAAATGGATGCCCAGCAAACAAGTGAGACAAGCAACATCTTCACTAGGTGAACAAACCCATTTGCACCAAAGCGAGTCAAGTACATCCTACAGAACATGACAATCAGTAGTGATCTGATGGCAGGTGAAAGGGAAGAGGTTAACAAGCTACTGACAGAATTTGCAGACATATTTGCATGCACGCTCAGCGAAGTTCTGCCAATACCAGGAGTGAAAGTTGACCTGAACATCAAGGATGACATAACCTTTCGCACCACAGTACACCAACAACCGATGAACCCCCCCCAAAGGCAGTTCATGAATAAATGGGTCAATCAAATGCTCGATGCAGACCTAATCGAACATGCAGACATACCATGCATCAAGCACATCGTGCCAACAGTACTCACTCAGAAGGCACACAACAGTAGTGGGGGCATGTTGATCGAAGATCTACAACAGGAATTAAACAAACAATGTGTGGAAGCAAACATACCATGCCCGTTCCAAGATCACCCAGACACATTTGAGCTGGAGGAATTGGTGCAGATACTGGGAGAAACACTGAAATGGCAAGTAACACAAAACTTCACTGAGCTGAACAAGGTCACACAGATACCCCCAATGTTCCAAGGAGATATAAGAGCCAAACAACAATGGCTAAGTGGACACAAGTATGTATCAGTGTTTGACTTTGCATCAGGTTTCTATGCTATCAAAATACCAGAGAAATGGCAGCTGTATTTCACATTCTTCATAGAAGAGAGAGGCTACTTCTGGTATAAAAGAATGGTGATGGGCTGGACAGGTGCACCAACAATTTTCTCTGCAACAGCAATCAAATGCCTGCACAACATACTCACTGGCAACATAATGGAACTCTTTGTCGACAATGGAGGGTGTGGCGATGACATGTTCAGAGGAATGATAGCAAAACTAAGGTGAGTCTTCACATGCTGCTGGAAGTACAAACTATCGCTAGCACCGATCAAGTGCAGGCTCTTTATGTCAGAGACAACATTTGCAGGAGCCACAGTAGGCCCACAGGGAGTCCAACCAGACATAGCAAAACTATCAGCAGTAGTCAACTGGAAAAAACCCGACACAGCACTCAATTTGCTGTCATTCCTAGGACTCACAGGACACTTCAGAGACCTCATCAAGGGCTATGCAAAAATGGAAGGACCACTATGAGATCTCATCAAAGAAGTGGAAATACCTAAGCCCATTTCAAAACCTACATACCATAGAGCGATGGCTAACCACAAGTTATCAGGAAAATGGGAGCATAAACACACAGAGGTGTTCATGAGGTTGAAGGTCGTGCTAACTAGCCAACCTACACTACATGTGCCACAGTACGATGGCACACCATTCATAGTGACCACCGATGGATGCCAAGAAGGCTTTGGTGCCATACTAACTCAGTGGATCAAAGCCAAAGCCCCAAGTGGCAAGACCATTAGCAGGACCATACCAATAGCCTTTGCATCGAAACAAACATCAACAGCTGAGCAAAATTATAAACCATTCCTACTTGAATTCGCAGTGCTGAAATTCAGATTAGACCATTTTTCTGATATAATATGGGGATTCCCAGTGGAAATAGAGATGGACTGCAAAGTGCTAAAGGATGTCCTGTTGAACAACCACATATCCACAGTGCATGCCAGATGGAGAGATGGAATCATGGTGCATAACATCATAGCAGTGTGACATGTACCAGGAAGACTGAACGTTGTAGCAGACAGATTAAGCCATCAATGGGATAACACCAGCCACGAAACTGATGAGGACAGCCAATGGACAGTCAATCCCAACCCCAAGGCATTGTCAGGTCTAATAAATGACATGTTCACCCTCAAAAAACTCTTCAAGGATGACCAAATCCTAAGGGAATGCTTCAAACAAGAACCATTGTTCTTAGAGGTGATTGATGCCATACTCAATATGGACACTAACACTCCCATATGAGACCATAGCAGAGCTAGGCACAGAGCATCACAGTATCTAATTGACCAAGGCAAATTATGGAGAGTACATGGAGGCACAAGCATCAGACCCAGGCACAAAATGGAGTGCATCATGTGAGAGGAAGCAAGGAGAGAAGCTAAGTGCATGCACAAATCAGGAGGCCATTGGGGTAGAGACGCACTTAAGATCACGATCACTGACAAGTTTTACTCCCCAAAATTAGATATTTCCATCATGGAAGTGATACAAGAATGTGCAAAGTGCAAGAACTTTTGTGCTCCAAAAATAAATGCCCTACTAGAACCAGTGACAAGGCAACACCCATTCGAATTATTAGTGGGTGACTACCTGTCTATGCCAGTGGGCAAGGGCAGCTATCACATGCTAGGATTGTTTTTGGACATGTTCTCACAGCACTTGTGGGTAATGAAGTTTAAGATGGCTGGAATGGTGAAAACTACTGTGGACAGCCTCACAATGATCTTCAACAACTTTGCACCAGCTGAAATGTTCATGACAGATGGGGGACAACATTTTGACAATGAAATGGTCAAGGATTACTGTGCTAAGTGGTCCTGTAATCATCATGTCATAGCAGCATACTCACCATGGATCAATGGCCTAGTGGAAGGCACTAACAAGTTGCTACTGCACATACTCAAACAACTCTGTGCACCAAGCATCAGTGAAGACAATGAGTCGAATGAGGACTGGGGAAAACTCCCAAGAACATGGCCAGACCATCTCGATGATGTGGTCTGTGCATTAAATAACTGTATCCTACCATCCCTCAAGCACACACCAAAAGAACTGTTGCTTGGACTGGTAGTCAACACCAAATGCATGGAACTAGATCATAGCATGACAGCACTAACACCAACAGATGCAGCAGTCCACATGGCGTATGCAGCCCAACAGTGGCTCAATGGATATGATGAAGCCATCAAGCATGCCATCAAATGAAAAACAGCATTTGACCATCGTGTGTTAAGAAGACATCAGGCTGAAACTATCTTCACTAGGGGACAACTCGTACAGATATACTGAAGCAACCTTGACTACATGTTCAAAACAGAACAGAAAATCCTACCTAAGTGGTCTTGGCCATACAGAGTGGCGACATGGCTAAGGAACTCTTATAGGTTGGAAACGCTATCAGGCAACCCTATTGTGGGCGAGTTCAGTGCCTGACATCTGCATGCATTTGTACCAAGGGAAGGGACACAACTACACAAAGACCAACAGGAGTTCGAGAAGAAGCTCAGGGCACAAGACAAAGAGAAAGATGGGGGAGTGAGCGACAAAGAGGAGGGTGTGTCAGTGGGACCACTGAGTGAGCCACATTGACGAGGAGCTTAGAAAGGGTGTGTAGATGACATGGACGTTGTCATTTTTCGAAGGAGGCACATGGAGTAGGGGGAGTCATAGGCAGGTGAGGTCAGGAGGCTTAGTCAGCACAGTAGCATACAGGTGCATGCAGACTCATGTAC
Organism: Pisolithus marmoratus; assembly: GCA_024613145.1. Classification (NCBI taxonomy): domain Eukaryota; kingdom Fungi; phylum Basidiomycota; class Agaricomycetes; order Boletales; family Pisolithaceae; genus Pisolithus; species Pisolithus marmoratus. The sequence goes on from JANFAE010000090.1 coordinate 190,248, forward strand.
ATCATCATCAGTTCAGGAGGACGACAACTAGAACTGCTGCACTGTATCACCGTACTACATACATTATACTGTATGTACATGGCACAAACTTTGGAAGGAACTCTCATTATTATCATCCAAAACTTCCTCCGATCAAGTGCACCACAGTGATAGCAGGAGAACTCTCTAACCTCAAGGCAGTTTTCTCTTCAAAGCCATCGACATCATAGCACATCTGGATTTGCTCCTCTATGGCTTGAAGTTGACTGCCAGGTTACAGCCCAAAATCATATTCCAATTGTTAAATGTCCTTCATGTGTATGCGTATCATCAGATCCCAGCATAGCCCATGTCCAACACTACTCATCTCCCAGCCCAATAGTATTGGTGGACACTCCCACTATGTTGAGGTTCCCAGAGCTGCATGTCTTGAAAGACCAACTCAAGTGGCAAGGTGGCCTTGACCTAATAAATGGTCACAAAACATGCATGAAATGAATGGTTTACCAGCAAAAAATGAACAGGGGATCATTCCTCTATTAATTTGGACAGACCAATGCACAAAAATATGAATATGAACATGATTGAGTAAGTAGTGACATGTTTGGTGTCACAAGTACAGTGATTCCTTGATCACAACTCCTTTGGTATATTGGGCAGTGACACTGCAAGCATTTCACAATTTTTCATGCCAAAATATCTTGAAAAAATTGAAAAAAGAGATACTCTTTTATTTGGGCTGTGTTCACAGAAAAAATGCAAATATAATATTTTGTTTTCTTTGTCTTTTCTGTGGACAAACATGAATTGATGGTAGTGCTGATTAGCTTTTGCACTAATGGGTATTACCATCAATCAATGTTTTGTGGCAAGTCATGCAAAGAAAAGAAAAAATTATTTTTGCCTTTTCTCTTTGAAAACACCTGTGAAAAAAGAGTATCACTTTCTTCAATTTTTTTAGCATGTTTTCTGAAGAAAAATTGTGAAATACTTGCAGTGTGAAGTTGGCTCCCCACTCCCTCACCATGAATGGCCAACTATTCTGGACTACCACCCATGAGGTTGCTCATGTTGACCACAGAAGCATGTGGGCCAAAGAATACTATGATTCTGCCCTCAACCACAACATGCTGGAGCTACAGGAGTTGCTGTTAAGTAGTACCAATGACAGGAAGGGACAGACACTCACCCATTTCACAGAGGACAATGTTGTTAAACAGTATTTCTTGCTTTTTTGATGCTCGAACAGATTTGTCATTGAGTGGCTCCAACTCAACACGCCCAGAACGATGAAAGGACCACAATCTGGGTTGACAGATGTCGAAGGATTGGTCGTGTTTGATGTGAGGGCATTTGGGAAGTGCATCGAGTTTGCCTCACACAACATGAAAGTTTCAGTTCCACAAACTGCCAGGTAGACACAACACAATGAAATGTCAGTTACCAGCAGAAGAAGGATAGGGCTGCTGTTTGACATACGAGATCTGCGGGGGAAACCACACTCTCAGGACAGTAAAACTCCACCAATATGAGAAGACTGTAGATCTGCAGTCTAAGTTGATGGACGTAACCCGAGACTGATGGAACGTCAGCTACCAGTGCTAGAAAAATAAGACTGCCATATGACATACAAGAACTTTAAACGGGAAGCATTCTCGAGAAGATGAAGATCAACATGATGAGGGTCGTCGCAGATACGTGTCGAACCGGTAGCTGTACGATGGTGGCTGAGGAATACACAGCGGAACCAGCAGCTTACGGTGCCACGAGCCTCCTAAACGACAGTGAAATAAGTGACAGAGCTAAGCAGAGCAGAAACAGAAATGGAACGAATGCACATTCACAGCATGGTCAATGTGAACTATGGTGCGACACCACTGTATTGTCAATTTGGGTCCCCACGATCCCGTTCCCTCGGTGTGAACTGTTGATTGCCACCCAACAGCGGCAAGGTGGACACGACGAGTGTTGAGCCATGCGACCTATGTTGTGAAGCTCTTCGACACAACACAAAACCCATTCGCTACACCATTGTCACAACCCGTAAGTGGGACGACCACACAGAGGGAACAGCATTCCCGACAATGAGCCTATTATCAGAAGAGCGGATAGTGTCGTCATGTGGAGTACCCGCAGGTGTGGTTCGGACGGCGGTGGCCAAGCAGATCAACCGGTGATCACAGCCCAGTGTTCCTCGACAATGACGGCTCCTGAATACCGCGATCGTTTACCAGGATGTACATGAGCACGGAGCTCAGTCGTAACGGAGATAGTCGTTAACGTCCATCGAGATGGATAAGAAAGAGACGGGTGGCGGAGTAATGGCGGTGCGTCACCTGAATTTATAGGCTGGGACGGCGCAGCTGACATGGGATACTCCTTCCTAAAGAACTTCTTGGATTGGACCTGGTCACAACTGAAGCAAAGATACTCTAGCCGTTGGACGTATCCATGATTTCGAACTGCAAGCGATGAAATGCATTTCTTCTCGGCATGTGTACGCCAAGGAGCCCCAATAACGAATACGACCTGTCCTTCTCTCGTGTCGTCGGCCCTCGAACTAATCAGGGCTGTATCTAGGGGATCCATGCGGGACACGCGGTTGTCGTCTGTTGCCGAGGTGCTCCCGTTTCTGATCAAACGAAAGGCCATCCTGAGTTCTTGAAGTATCCAACCTCGCAAGAACCGGCAGCTGACTTTCTTGGGTTTTTATCGATGCAGCAGGTGTCGACTCGTACTATCTTCTTGTACCCAGTACACCCTATGCCCCCATTCCTCTTGCCCTCGCGCATAATAAAGGACTGGTTCATGACATCGGGTCAGACTATGATCCTCACTTCGAAAAAAGTATGATATCGAAGGGAGCTCGGACACAGGTACCCTATCGGTGTACTCTCTACGTCGACAACATCATTTGCATGTAACTGTGTTCCATCCCCAGGTGAACCATAGGGTCCTCATTGAGGATCAGCGCATCATGCTGATTTGTTCTTCCACACCATCGCCTTGTACATCTGTCCCAGGACGTACTGCCTTGGCAACCACTGCGAGATATACACCTTCCACGTGTTCCACCCGAGAGACAAATACGGAGGCGGGCATGACGCCAATGCATTCGCGACGACCTCTCGTGCGAATGCGTCGGTAGGCATGCTATCCTTGTGCGCGGCCAAGTTCATCCTCTCTATCAGCCGCTCTTCGTACTCGACGTAATGCGAGGTCGGGGGCAACTTAAACGTGAGAGCTTGGTTTGCAGAGATGTTGGATTTGACGCCGCCCGGTGCGACAAGCATCACTTTGATACCGAATGGTTTGAGTTCCATAGAAAGGCCTTCGGTAATGCTGTGTAATGCAGCTTTCGCGGCGCAGTACAGAGTATTCCATGGCGTCGTTCTGGTATTGTCGATATTGCCCTCAGTCACGACTGTCTGGTGTCGGGTGCATGGGTGCATGGTGGAGGGAGACTCACACGATACCAGCGATAGACCCAATGTTGATGATGAGACCCTCACGTCGTTTGATCATAGACGGTACGATCGCGTTAGTGACACGGAGAGCGGCAAAGGTGTTGAGCTCGAATGCACTTCGGACTTGCTCCATTGTTGCTTCGGCCACTGGACCTGTTCCATCGCACATGCGTCTCATCAGCTGTCCACTCTTCGAGCGTACGTCCCACTACAGAAGAATGCACAGACAGCGATTCCTGTACGTACCTATAGCCAACGCACCCGCATTATTCACCACAATATCTATCTTCCCTTGTTCCTCTAATATCTTCTGCACCACGGCAGTAATATCCTCGTCCTTGGTGACGTCCAACGCCATGGTGCGGATCGTGTCGTGCTGAAAGCCTTGCATAGTCTCGAGCCTGCGAGAAGTCGCATAGACTAGGCATCCTTTTTCTGCAAATTCTTCGCAACTGTAGTTGGTTGGTTAGTGAGAAGACCACGCTGTACGATGCAGACACAAATGCCATAAAGAGACGTACAGATGAAATCCGATACCTCCTGTCGTACACCCTGTCACGAGGACCACCTTGTGTGTTGACATGGCTTGCTGTGTGTCCGAGTCCGATAAGTACGGGCAACCACTGCACCGTGTATAAGTGTCACGTGACGTATGTACCTAATTACAGTGTCTGGGTCGAACTTCTCTTGGTATAAGAAGTGGCGTAAGGTTAGTCCAGCAATCTGCCATGAGACACACTCCTCCGTGAAGCACATCCACTCAAATATGCAACAAGTATTCAGCCTGAAAATGGAGCCCGGAACTGCACCGTGACAACCTCAACGACATGCGCACTAGTCTGAGGTCTACTGTGCATCTGCAATCGCGAGGCTGAATCGTTCACCCGTCTGCAGGAAACGGGAATTTGAATGGGACCCGTACGCCGATGTGCATGTGATTTGTTGGTGTTGCGGGTCAGTGACCATCTAATTCGTGCCGAACTGTGGGTCACAATCGATGACTACGTTTCAACGCCGCATCACGATGACCTAGAACACTGTTGCTAAGTAGTCTTGCCCCTTGCTAACCGTCGTATCCCAGACTGCTACTATACAATACTCATTCAGACCCCGCCGTGGGCATCCGTGAAAAAAGACGGATGAAGCCCAATACTCGGAGAATTATGTACTAACTTGTCCGGTTGACCCCTTGTTCCTGGTCGTTGTACTGTATGAAAATGGAAAGAAAGAGGCTTTTGCTCGTCGCACAAGTGTGGTGAGTGAGGGGAACCCGATCTACCTCTCAATGTTCTCAATCTCATCGTCCAGATGTGTTGCCTTCGCACCTTGATCGCAGACCGACTCAGACGGCCAAACGGACATCCGTTCCCCATGCGGCCGCTAGTTACACCCGCGTCGTCCAGTGCCTGCACAACACCACGATCTACAAACAATCGATGTTCATTCACAGCGACTAAGAAGCCTCATCTCTTTGTAAAACTCTCCGACAGCTTTGCCAACCTGTCCAACCCCACACTTCTGCGGAAGGAACGTGGCAGGGACGCTGCGATGAAGGGCCAGTTATTCCCTCAATGTCACACGCCTCCCATGTGGATTGAAACCTAAAATTGGCGGAGGGGTCGGATCTTGTCATCAGCGTTACCAACCTTCTACACTTCTGCGGAAGGAACAGGACAGGAACATTGTGATGAAGGGCAAGTTACTCCGTGGAGACATCAATGTTACACACCTCCCATGTGGATTGGAACCCATAATTGGCTGAGGGGTGGGCGTGCCTGGACATTTATCATCGATCCGAAGATTATGGAAGAAGATTTTGAATATTGATGACTCGGTGTGCATGTGGTTTGGAAGGCGATAGCCATATGACAGCTCGTAAGTATTTCAATTTTGACACTGGTATATGATGGAAAGCCGTTCGTTGAACATTTGAACTTGGATCACCGCACAGGGCCGACCGTAAAATAGCTTTTAACAGCTGTACTCATCCACGACTGAAAGTACGATAATGGGAATGACAACCGGCAAAGAATTCTGACTACGTATAATTGCACGGGAACAGTTAGGTATGTGATAAATAATAGTAGAATTGCGTTATAGGTTACGTTCGTGGTGGCATGATTCTGATGACGAACACGAGACTCGACATGCCCGAGGCTCATCCCTAACATATGACTTCACACCCCGACCCCCGGAGGAATGAGAAACCAAGAAAAGAAGAGAGCGTACGAGCCGACACCACTACCTCAATCACTGACAAGTACACATTTGATATGGATACGGGGAAACAGTTAAATAGCAGCAAATGAATACACCCAAGCAGATTGTTTCGACGGAAACACACTTGAATACTCGTCCTTCGCACCACGACCTATAAAGTGTATACAAACCATGCGCTGCGATCTCCCAAATGCTCGAGTTCATCTTCCTTCACCAGAGAAAGCCTCATCTTGGCTTTCGCACAGTTCTCCCGCCAAAGATAGAACACATTCAGAGACGAGATAACGACCAGTCCAATGGACATGGCAATGAATGTAATCGTGGCTACAGTGAAATTTGGGCCAGGTGACAGAGAGCCAAGCAACCAGATCGCGAGAATGCCACCCGAATTGCTTGCAACGGAACCGAGGGCAATGCTACTTGCTCGCCGGACGTGAGGTGCGCTGTTATTGGCGACCCAGGTAATCTCTGCTGGAGCACTGGCATATGCACCAGTCACAGAGAAGAAGAGTGAGGCATACTGAACGTGTCGGGAAGTGGTCGCTGAAGTGTCGAGTCAGTAGTATATTGAAGAATATATAATATTTAACAATACCATAGAACATGGAAAAACCTATGATGCACCAAATCGCGAAAAATATGACTGTCAGGCCACGGCAGCCATACCGATCGGAAATGAATGCAGAAATCACGGAGGCTATATGACGACCATGCAATCAGCAACTTGCAGCACAGCAGACTTAGTCTATGTTTACCCAAAAAGGCAAAGATGAAAGGGGGAACGCTCATAAGCTGCGCCTGATTGCCTGTGTACCCCAAGCCAGCAACGATTGTTGGTTCGAAGCTGCACATTCAATGTCAGGCAGATAGACACCGCCAAGAACAAAGACTGACAATGCAAGCCCGAACAGCAGCGTTCCTGGTTCTGACATGTAGAATGGAAAAAGCAAAAGATGACGACTGACGCACCACCAAAAAATAGCACGATGCAGAGCATGAAGACTTGTGGTGAACGAATTGCTCTCAGCACTTCTATCCAGCTGAAATCATCCTCTCTGTCATCTTCGGAGATGGATTTGCTGCTCTTGAGTTTCGACACAACATAACGTCTCTCTTCCAAGGATAGAAAGCGTGCAGTCTCTGGAGACCGAGGCAGAATGAGAAACGAGAAGATACCGAATACGATGGTGAACAATCCTTCCTAGGAGTTCTATTAGATCGAGTTCCATGAAATGGAGTGGGATAACATACAAGGATGAATACCCAAGCCCACCCTGGTCTTCCACCCCTTCCGTTCATTTTCGTAATAGCGGCAGCCAGCAAGCCAGAGAACGCCCCTGTTAATGATGCGGAGGCAAAGAAAGTAGTTATCCTACATAGGAACGGCGATGAACGAGGCTATTGCGATTTTCAACAAGTCTAACCTTATCTGCAACCTTTCTCTGGGGTAGAACGAAGAAAGGTAAAGCACCAGTCCCGGAAAGAGGCCCCCTGTGACCAGACAGTGGAAGTGTGTGAGAGATCTTACACCTTGTACGTTTGTCATCCTACCTTGCGTCAAACCCAGAAAGAAGCGACATAAAAGTAGTCCGGTGTAACCAGTGACGAATCCTAAATAGATTACAATCAGAAGACGTTAATTATCTCAAAATTCCACATACCTTGCATTGCCGCACCTATGCCCCACATAGTGATCATAGTAGGTAACAAACGATCCGGTCCAATACGCTACAAATACCAAGGTCAGAGGAACGCAAGTCAAAAGTGTGGAATAACCTTCAAGATCAAGTTTGAAGGTAACCCCATAGCGAAATAGGGGCTACGTAATTTCAACAGATAATCCAGAACTTTCATTGAACGTGCTTACACCAAAGCGGACGTCAAAGCCATGGTGTACTGCAACGAGAGTCAAACAGAGAAATCACTCCACGTCAAAGCTTACCTGGTAGTCCGAAATGTTCAATGCTGTCTGCATACCGGCGATGCGCGCATTCCCGATGTTGTTCATGTCCTGGAATGCCAAACTGAGCGGGCATCGAACTATACGACGTGCATGGCGAAACGTACGAAGAAAGAAATCAAATACATCGCGGTGCACATAGGGAGAACCCATCTATCAAACTTCTTCCAGACAACAGCCTCAAGGACAGCAGAATACTGTTCAGAGGAGTCATTCTGGTCAGTTTTGTTGAGTGCGTCCATGTACATTGGGAGTGAGAACGATTAGTCTCTCACCGTCGACTGGAAGCTGCTTTTATGGGTGCTGCTATTACTGGTTTGTCAGAGCTTTCTCGATAAGCTACCACAATCGGGAGCGGAGCTGAATGTCTGCACAGGGCATATGTATGAAATTCGGAAAAAAATATGAAGATAGATGGACATAGGATACGAAGCTACCATATGGTAGCCCTGCAAGGGAGGTGGCATCCACTGTACACACCAACCAACAACCAAAGTGGGTTGATCCACCAATTTGAAACAGGACGTTGGGGCAGAGGAGGAATGCTTCGTGGCGGTGACTTATCCAATGGCATTGTCGGCTTATGCGCGCAAGTCCCGAGGCCTTTGAGTTAACGGAGGTATGTCTTGAACTACCACACCAAACAGCGATAAGTTGAGGTGCATGCATCAGTGAGTCTGGAGAGCGACACGTCGAAAAGTGTGTGACGCAGATAACACACACTTCTGTCGAGTGTGCTGTAGCCCTGGGCCAGGAACCGAGGACACACACTTAACAACAAATGAACATACTCACAGGGCCGAGATGATGAGACAATGGTGATGATCGAGTGGTGTGGCAGGGTAGCACTCGTTGCTGAGCGACTTTGAGTCCGGGTGCTATACCTGTGGCAGTGATAAGATAGACATGAAAATTGTGCATCGCTTCCTGAAAAGCCAACCGTTATGGAACATTTCTAGCATGGAGTGCGAGTCGAGTACATACTTCCGTGGACTGCGTATACATAATAGGCTCTTGGGTCGGAGGACATTGCTGTGGTGAATATGCGTAGTCAAATTGCAAACGCCACCGATCTGTTGCGGGCGATTGTACCCTCCGACCCAACCTTCTCGCCAGTAGTTCTTCCCATTGGAGGATGTTCTCACTTCAAATAATATCCTGAACAGAACGCCACAGAACGCAAACATGAATATGATTGGGTAAGTACACGGGCCCCAGGAACAGCGATATGATACGTTAGGGTAGCTGCAACCTTGCAATACGTAATGTGATAAGATGCCTACGGCATGCGTTCCCTTCGACAGTGCATCTGCGGCCAGGTAGCTCCTTCGAACTACCGCGTGTACGGCTGTACAGACATCTCAATGTTGACGGCCGGATCATAAGAGCCTTGCACGTGCCCGCATCGGTAGCAATGCATTGATTCGAAGAGTGGGTGGAGGAGCGGTTTCACGGTTTCATGTACCACTGTAAGCAAGAGCTTCCCTGCATGGCACGTCACGGTCAACCTTACACCATTTATTACAGATTTGTGTTTAAGGTAGAACATAGTCGCAAATCCGTATGCAGCACTCGCCTTGAGGCTCATAATGAAACCGAAACATAGCAACGGGAGCAAAAACTGCGAGTATTGGCAGCAAAGTGGAAAAATTCAGCGCGGATAGTCGACAACAGCTATGCTGGCTTATCATGGGCTTATGGATTTCTCCAACTTCGGACTCCACCTTCAACATGGTCTGATGGGTCTTCTGATCTTCCGAAGTCCTTCGAAAGAGATACCGGATTGCCACTTCAAGTGGTTGGAAGCACGATGCATGGGAGATGAAGGCGCCTGAGACCATGCGTCAAGGGCGGGCATTAACGTTGACGCGGGACCAGAGTGCGCACCCCACGCAGACTGGGGTATCGGATGCGAGAGATGGAAAGTCTGATGGAACATTAGTTATTCCATCAGGCAGGGTAGACCTGTGATAGCATGTACTCACTTTGGGACATGAGCTCTGTTGTCGATTCTACTCTAAAGACTGCGTTGCCCCTCCGGGACCAGAATGCACTTAGACAGAGGTAACTTGTTTGTGACGGGCAAAAATGAGAATCGACTTACGCTTCAGTGTCAACAGCTCCTTCGCTCGTCGCTTGACTGTCCATGTCCCCATTGCCGTCCTGCATACACACACAACTCCTATGCTAACTTGGTACCCGGGTTTGATGGCCTGTCGAAGCGTGTCGGGGAGTACTCGATTACTGAGTAGCGTACTTGACATCGCCTTTGTTATAATGAAAGCGTGGGTATCAGGTTTTATCGATACAGCAAAGGAATCAGAACGTACTTGCGGTATGCACAACTTGCTATACGGTACGCCATGGAGAGCAAATGGAAGCGAGCAATGGAAATCCTACTACCGATGGGGAACCAAGACAGCATTCAAAATGGCGTCATCAAACCTGACTCCTAGATTCCCATCGCAAGAACCTGGTCGTATGTCTTTCGCGCACTGCGGAAATCAGGGTGAAGCTTGTGAGCTCAATCCGTGCTCGGTGCCTAACGCCGTATTGATGGGGTCTCCCGCGCAAGGATCCGCACCTCTCGATCGTTTACCAGGATGTACATGAGGACCGCGTGAGTGATAGAAAACTGCGGATAGATGCAGACGTTCATCGCAGGATTGTAGGTCGAAGTCAGATGGAAAGAATATATAACAAGTTTGGCGGCTTCGCACTTGCTCCCCAGCGAGGGGCTGACGCGGCTCGGCGGTTGTGGTCAGCTACTGTTCTCGGAGGTCAGTACTCCTTCTATCGAAATGATGCGCATACATCCTTCTCCGCCAGAGAAATTGGATAAAACGAGACTCGTATTCCAGGTTTACAGGTCTGGCCGTTCGTGGACGGCGTGCGTTGATAATGATGTTGGACAAGGCTGACGATGGCGAGGTCAGCCAGCGTTCTCGGCAGAAGGTTAGATGGCCTCGCCGGCGCTCACTGCACAACTTGTAGTGCGTCCCTTGGATGTACACTCACCAGGTAAGTATCACTGTTTGAATCGCAGAACTAGACGCTAACGAGTGTGCAGAAAATACATTTTCCGTCTATATGCGCTCTCAATAGCATGTCGTGTCGGACACGTCCATCGGGCGTGCCATGAACGCATCCAACACGACATGGATAGAAGCAGTACTACATAACGGTTGCTACAACTTGAACAGAGGCCCACGCGGCCACGCACTAGTCCGGAGTAGGGGGTGGGCGGTCTCATGTGCACGGGTGGAGCGCATCGAGTCGGACCAAATTCAGCTGCACCGAGGACGTGGGGTTCCTGTAGGATTCAGAATAACTCAGAGCTGAAGTTCTGAAGGCCTGAGTAGTGTGTAGGGTCTCGTGTGCACGCACATTTAACTTTGCCACGATGTGCACGGCCCTCATGTACATCCTGGCAAAGTCCACCGTCGTATGAAAAGGAAAGAAAGGGGCGTTGCGCTTCACGGAGGAGACGCGTCGTCTTTTTATACACCGCGTCACTTCTAAAGAAGGCAATTCAGTCTGTCGAAGTTTACAGTAATACTCCCAGGCCCGAAGATGCGCTGGCGATCTTACATAAAGTAAATGGTAGGGAATCATAGGTACAAGGTACGATTTATCTTATTTTTCTTGATGAACTGACTTGGGGAACGGAACGACGGATAGAAGGCATATACACGTCGCTGGGGTGCGGACAGACGAATAGCGGAAAAGTGGGGAGAACGTTTCCGCTGCCATCACGCCAACCGCCCCTATCTCATTCCCCATAAAAATGCTCGTACCGATCGAATCAATATTTGTAGGCCTCGCTAACATCCGTGATGAGTTCCGCTGACTCACTCCGAGATAGCTACGCACGACTCTTGGTGCACGCAGAACCAGAGCGAGGACATTCCCTTTGATTCCCGGAACCCAGCATCAGATTACTCCCAACATACCTTGTTACCTCCACGAAAGCATTCGAATTGGCGACGTAGGCGTCGACACGCCGTATGGAAACTTTGATGTATGGTTCACATATGTCTCCCCGAAAACCATCCACTTCACTTGTATTACGGTGTTTCGTTGAACGTTTGAACTTGGATCACCAGGCAAGGCAGACTGTAAAAACTTGCAAAAGTCTTACCAGTTACACTCACATGATTGAATGTACGATAATAGGGAGGACAACAAGGCACACCTCACTGCGGAGTGTTCATCGGGGTTGAGTAAAATGCGGACATGATTTCGATGACGAGCACGAGACTCCATCCCTAACAAAACGGAAATTGCTCATGAATTCACGCTCCCACCCTCGGGAGAATGAAAAACCGAGAAAACAACAGGGCGTACCAGCCGACGTCACCACCTAAACCACCCATAAATACACGACGCACCGAAAGTATGTACACATTTGATGTGAATGGAGTAATAGCTAAACAGAAAAGGAATACATCTAAGCATATTGTTTCGAGGGAAACACACTTGAATACTTTGACCTATAAAGTATACACGAACCATGCGCTGCGATCTCCCAAATGCTCGAGTTCGTCTTCCTTCACCAGAGAAAGCCTCATCTTGGCTTTCACACAATTCTCCCTCCAAAGATAGAACACATTCAGAGATGAAACCACGACCAGGCCAATAGACATGGCGATGAATGTGATCGTGGCTACTGTGTAATTTGGGCCAGGTGACAGGGAGCCAAGCAACCAGATTGCGAGAATGCCACCTGAATTGCTTGCAACGGAACCGAGGGCAATGCTACTTGCTCGCCGGACGTGAGGTGCACTGTTATTGGCGACCCAGGTAATCTCGGCTGGAGCACTGGCATATGCACCAGTTACAGAGAAGAAGAGTGAGACATATTGAACGTGTCGGGAAGTGGTCGCTGAAGTGTCGAGTCAGTAGTATATTGAAGAATATATAATATTTAACAATACCATAGAACATGGAAAACCCTATTATGCACCAAATCGCGAAAAATATGACTGTCAGGCCACGGCAGCCATACCGATCGGAAATAAATGCAGAAACCACGGAGGCTACATGACGACTATGCAATCAACAACTTACAGCACAACAGACTAGTTTATGATTACCCAAAAAGGCAAAGATGAAAGGGGGAACGCTCATAAGCTGAGCCCGATTGCCTGTGTACCCCAAACCAGCAACGATTGTTGGTTCGAAGCTGTACATTCAACGTCAGGAAGATAGATATCACCAAGAATAGAGACTGACAATGCAAGCCCAAACAGCAGTGTTCCTGGTTCTGACGTATGGTATAAGAAAAGCAAACGATGGCGACTGACGCACCACCAAAAAATAGCACGATGCAGAGCATGAGGACTTGTGGTGAACGAACTGCTCTCAGCACTTCCATCCAGCTGAAATCATCCTCTCTGTCATCTTCGGAGATGGATTTGCTGCTCTTGAGTTTCGACACAACATAACGTCTCTCTTCCAAGGATAGAAAGCGTGCAGTCTCTGGAGACCGAGGCAGAATGAGAAACGAGAAGATACCGAATACGATGGTGAACAATCCTTCCTAGGAGTTCTATTAGATCGAGTTCCATGAAATGGAGTGTGATAACATACAAGGATGAATACCCAAGCCCACTCTGGCCTTCCACCCATTCCGTTCATTTTCGTAATAGCGGCAGCCAGCAAGCCAGAGAACGCCCCTGTTAATGATGCGGAGGCAAAGAAAGTAGTTATCCTACGTAGGAACGATATGAACGCCGTTGCGATGTCCAACGCCAAGTCTAACCTTATCTGCAACCTTTCTCTTGGGTAGAACGAAGAAAGGTAAAGCACGAGTCCCGGAAAGAGGCCTCCTGTGACCAGACAGTGGAAGTGTGTGAGAGATCTTACACCTTGTACGTTTCTCATCCTACCTTGCGTCAAACCCAGAAAGAAACGACATAAAAGTAGTCCAGTGTAACTAGTGACGAATCCTAAATCAAATCACAATCACAAGACGTCAATCATCTGAAAATTCCGCATACCTTGCATTGCCGCAGCTATGCCCCACATGGTGACCATAGTAGGTAACAAACGGTCTGGTCCAATACGCTACAAATACCAACGTCAGAGTAACGCAAGTCAAAAGTGTGGAATAACCTTCAAGATCAAGTTTGAAGGTAACTCCATGGCGAAATAGGGGCTGCATAATTTCAACAGATAATCCAGAACTTTCATTGAACATACTTACACCAAAGCGGATGTCAAAGTCATGGTGTACTGAAACGAGAGTCAAACAGAGAAATCACTCCACGTCAAAGCTTACCTGGTAGTCCGAAATGTTCAATGCTGTCTGCATACCGGCGATGCGCGCATTCCCGATGTTGTTCATGTCCTGAAATGCCAAACTGAGCGGGACATCGAACTATACGACGTGCACCGCGAGACGTACGAAGAAAGAAATCAAATACATCGCAGTGCACATAGGGAGAACCCATCTATCAAACTTCTTCCAGACAACAGCCTCAAGGACAGCAGAATACTGTTCAGAGGAGTCATTCCAGTCGGTTTTGTTGAGTGCGTCCATGTACGTTGGGAGTGAGAACGATTAGTCTCTCACCGTCGTTCGGAAGCTGCCTTTATGGGTGCTGCCATGACTGGTTTGTCAGAGCTGGATCGGTCAGCTGGATACCACGATCGTGAGCGGAGCTGAATATCTGCACCGGACATAGGTATGAAATTCGGAGTAAATTAGAAAGATAGCTTCTAGTCGAATAGTTTCCTGGCCTCGACAGGGTCAAAAAGAGTATTAACCATGTCATTTCCATGGAGGGTAGTGAACATGGTATATTGAGCCATGACACGGTAACCTGCAAGGGAAGTGGCACTCCACAGTACACAGTAATCGAACGGAGTGGGGTCTGCCGGTTTGAAACAGGACATTTGTGTTGGAGATTGTAAATCCCCACGGTATTGCTTGTTTCAAGCCTTGCCATACTTGGGTGCTTAGATAATCACCTTACAACAGACTTCTTACCTGGTTCCCTCAGTAGCCCACAGCCCACTGAGGTGGCCTACAGATTCATTTCAAGAGGGTATGAGCCCCGTCTAGCACAGAACGTTTTCCTTGTATGTGCAACCCCACTGAGACTACTCAAACACGCTACAAAATATCTACTACAGTCGAAAAGTAATAGGAAAATATTCTATGAATCTACTTGTGTGCTGAAGGCTCAGAAGACGGCTTAATAGAGTACCTAGAAGGTCGTGGTGCTAGTTGGACACCACAAACCGACGAGGAACAAGATGCTGTCACGGCCTGGAAAACTGCTGACGACGCGTGGCGATAACGGACCGCTATAGCCCACCATACTATCGTATCCGGTCTACCTGACTCGATCTTAATGCCATGTACGCACTTGGACACCCCGCACGAAACGCTCGCCTACCTCGAGAAACGCTTCGGTCAAATTCCAAGGACCAGCAGGCTGGCTAGCTACAGAAGAAGCGCAGCAGCAGTGCAACTCATCGCGCGAGCAGAGCGCAGCCGGTGAAACCACTCAGAGCTTCCGACGGTCATAGCAAGCCCGACATCTCACCTGGGGGGGAGGAGAATTCCCTCGACAGCCCAAACAGCTGCGTAGAGACCAAATATGGGTACATGACACCCGAGACCGAGGCCACGGACGTGTGGATGGCAACCTACTGGTGGACAAGGTTGGGAGTACAGATCGCAAATGGCCAGACGAATGTGCAAACACGGCTGAAGCGCCTGACGAGAGGAGCCGGCGCATGGACAATGAGGTCATGACAGGCCGACACCCAGCCGAGTTGAGCTCTGAGGTTCCCGAGCCTGCAGACGACGCCACTAGGCAGTGCTATAGACATCCTATCGCAAATAAACTGTATCACCCGTACGAGGCGACACGCCTACCGTGCTCGTATGGCCCTCATGCGGCCACCTCAACCCCTCTCAGTATCCATAAAATGACTTAGTTTCATTGCGGGAGGATCCTGGATGGTGAGCGTACAACAACGTCAGGAGTTCCAGCAACGCAAATTGGAAAGGCTGCACGCACCGTATGATCAGCACTAAAGGGTCTCCGCTGTCCATCACAGGCTGTTGTGGAAACCTATAAGTATGATGGCACAATTGCGGTTGCCAGCCATCGCACCACAAAAGCGACAAGTCAAAGTGCATGTATCAGTGAGCCCAGAAAACGACACGTTGAAAGGTGTGTAGTCTAGATAGCGCACGATTTCGTGGAGTATGCTGTAGCCTTGGACCAGGAAGGAAGCACACGTAACAACAAGTGAACATAACCACAGGGCAGAGACGATGATACGACGGTGACGATCGATTGGTGTGGCGGGTTGACGAGCGACTTTGAGTGTAGGTGCTAGACATGGGGCAGTGATGTGACGGAAGATAGACATGAATTCTTCACCAAACTAGCTGAGGTACTGAATCACCCCCAAAGAAAAGCAACCGTCGTTGAACATTTCCAGCGTGGAGCGTGAGTCGAGTACATACTTCCGTGGACGTAATAGGCTCAGGTCGGAAGACATTTCTGGGGTGAGTACGCGTAGTCAAATTTCAAACGCCACCCTTGTACCCTCCGACCCAACCTTCTCGCTACATTTCAAACAATTTCCTCAACAGAACACCAAAGAACGCAAACATGAATATGATTAGATAAGTACACGTTACCCAGGTAAAGTGATATGATACGCCAGGGTAGTTGCAACCTTGCAATACGTAATGCGACAAGACGCCTGCGGCATGCGGACAATCCATCTGCGGTCAAGCAACTTCTTCGAACTAATGCTCGTACGGCCGTCCAGACACCTCAACGTTGACTGCCGGATCGTAAGAGACTTGCACATGCCCACATCGGTAGCGACCCGTTGACTCGAAGAGTAGGTGTAGGTGCGATTTCATGACTGGAAGCACGAGTTACTCTGCGCGGCACGTCAGCCTTACACCGGTATATTGCGGATTTGTGTTTAGGTTAGAACCTAGGATGCAGCACTCACCTTGCGACCCATAATGAAACCCAAACGTAGAAATGGGAGCGAAAGCGGCCAGCGTAGGCAGTAAACTGGGAAAGTTCAACACAGATCATCGACAATAGCTATGCTGGCTTACCATGGACTCGTGGCTTTCTCCAACCTCGGACTCCACCTTCAAAATGGTCTAAGGAGTCTTCTGATTTTCCAAAGTCCTTCGAGAGAAATACCGGATTGCCATCTCAAGTGGTTGAAAGCACGATGCATGGGAGGATAAAAGCACCTGAGACCATATGTCAAGATCGGACATCAACCTTGACGCGCCGGGGGCAGAGTGTGCACCTCACACAGACGGGGGTATCGGACGAGAGCTATGGAAAGTCTGATGGAGCGTTAGTTATCCCGTTAGGCAGGTCAAAACTGGGATACCATGTACTCATTATTGCACATAAGCTCCGTTGTCGATTCTACTCCAAAAACTGCGTTGCCGTCCGGACCAGATTCTACGTGTACAAGGGTAAGTTGTTCGTGACGAACAAAAATGGGAATCGACTTACCAATGATCTTCATCGGCCTCCTTCACTCGTCGTTTGGCTGTTCAGGTTCGCATGCCGCTCTGGATACACCCACAGCTCCTATTACGCTAACTTGGTACCCGCATTTGACGACCTGTCGATGCGTGTCAGGGAGTACTCGATTACTAAATAGCGGGACTTGCCATCGCCCCGCTTATAGTGGAGGGGTGGGTATCAGAGCTTATCGATACAGCAAGGGAATCAGGACGTACTTGCAATAGACACGAGTTGCTATACCTTACGCCATGGAGAGAAAATGGAAGAGAGCGGTCGCAATCCTACAACCGATGATGGGGAGCCAAGACAACATCCAGGACGGCGTCATAAGATTTGACACCTGGATTCCAATCGCAAGAACCTGGTCGTATTCCTTTCGCGCACTGCGGAAGTCAGGGCGGAGTTCGCGAGCACAATCCGCGCTCGATGCCTAACGCCGTATTGATGGGGTGATGGTCGCAAGCTCTACGCCTGTCCACCGTTTACCAGGATGTACATGAGGGCCGCGTGTGTGATAGGAAAGTGTGGATAGACGCAGACGGTCATCGCAAGATAGTATATCGAGGTCAAAGGGAAAGATTGGGGGCGGCTCCGCTCTTGAATTTATAGGCCAGCGTCTCCGCAGCGGGTGGCTGACACGGCTCGGCGGTTGTGGTCAGCCACTCCTCTCGGAGGTCAGTGCTCCTTCTATCAAAATGACGCGCATACATCTTTCTCGGCCAGAGAAATTGAATAAAACGAGACTCGTATTCCAGGTTTAATCGTCTAGCCCTTCGTTGACAACGTGCGTCAATAATGATTACAGACAAGCTGACGAGGGCGAGGATTCTGTTTGTCAGCCAGCGTTCTTGGCAGAAGGTTAGACGGCCTCGCCGGCGCTCACTGCACAACTTGTAGTGTGTCACTTGGATGTACACTCACCAGGTAAGTATCACTGTTTGAATCGCAGAACTAGACGCTAACGAGTGTGCAGAAAATACATTTTCTGTCTATATGGGTGCTCAATAACATGTCGTGTTGGACACGTCCATCGGCCGTGTCATGAACGTGTCCAACACGACATGGATAGAAGCAGTACTATATAACGGTTGCTACAACTTGAACAGAGGCCCAAGCGGGCATGCACTATTCCTGAGTAGGGAGTGGGCGGTCTCGTGTGCACGGGTGGAAAGCATCGGACCAAATTTTAGCTGGCCGAGGACGTGGGGTTCCTGTAGGATTCAGAATAACTCAGAGCTGAAGGCCTGAGTGGTGAGGATGGCCTCGTGTACACGCACAGTTGACTTTGCCACGATGTGCACGGTCCTCATGTACATCCTGGCAAAGTCCACCGTCGTATGAAAAGGAAAGAAAGGGCGGAGGAAACTCGTCGTCTTTTTATATACCGCGTCACTTCTAAAGAAGGCAATTCAGTCTGCGGTCGACGTTACTTCGTACAAGGGCCCGGTCCCATGAAGATGCTTTACATGAGTAAACCCTAAGTGCAAGATGCGATTTATCTTGTTCTTTTCTTAGTGAACTCACACGGGGAACGAAACGACGGATAGAAGGGCGGAGTGGCATGTACATACATGTCGCTGGGGTGCGGACAGACGAATATCGAAAAAGTGGGGAGAACGTTTCCGCTGCCATCACGCCAACCGCCCCTATCCCGTTCCCTTTAAAAACGCTTATACCGATCGAATCAACATTTGTAGGTCTCGCCGACTTCCGTGATGAGCTCCGCTGACTCACTCCAGGATACCTACGCACGGCTCTTGGTACACGCAGAACCAGAGCGAGGATATCCCCTTTGGTTCCCGGAACCCAGCATCAGATTACCCCCAACATACCTCCACGAAAGCATTCGAATTGGCGACGTAGGTGTCGTCA
This sequence comes from Pisolithus marmoratus, assembly GCA_024613145.1. Taxonomy (NCBI): domain Eukaryota; kingdom Fungi; phylum Basidiomycota; class Agaricomycetes; order Boletales; family Pisolithaceae; genus Pisolithus; species Pisolithus marmoratus. Next base: position 209,285 of record JANFAE010000090.1, read on the forward strand.
CGCCGCATGGGAACTTCGATATATTATTCAACATTTGTCTCCCCGAAAACCATCCACTTCACTTGCATTACGGTATCCCAGAGGGATTCAAGCAAATAGCGCTGTCCGAGAAGGACATCGAGATCCTCAAAGACCCCGATTATCGTGGCTGTATAGTCACCACACAGTGTTCTCCGAAGAAAAACATAAATATCAATGTGACTGGCGCGGATCCTAAGTGAGTGCAGTCGCCAAAGAGCTTGTCTTCCGGGTTTTCATATAAAACTGCAGTGTCGTGGCAGTCAAGGGCCGCAAGTCAAAGGTAGCTGCAAAGGCTGCATTCATTGCACTTCCAAGCGGTGCAGACAAATATGACCTCCGTGATACCTCTGTTTTTCAAATGGAAGCCATGCGGATGGGTAAGACGTGGTACGAATTTGCGCTGAAAAAAGCAGGGCGGACGACTATGAGTCACGACTCACTCTACCTAATCACCGGGTATCACAAAGCGTCCACTTGGACGCTTGCAGCCTTCCACAATCCCAGTGCAATCTGGGACGTCGACGTGCAGTACAAGGAAAACGGTGACGTTGTTGTGACCGATCCGTGGCGCAAGAGGAGCGTCAGCCATTGTCCAATCCGTTTCGATGGGCGGAAGAATCACACCGTTAACTTGCGGGGGTTTAAGATCGCGATACAACAGAAGACGTTCCGTTCTCTCCTATCTTCCAAAGGAAAAGGAGTCCTCTCTATTGTCCCGCCATCACTCCACTGCAGGCTTCCGATGTCGAAAGGACGCTTTCACAAACTATACCATCCCTTGGATGGAATCAATAGCATATTGCTAGACCAGGTACCAAGTGGTCTCCTTGCTAGCATGGCGTGCACTCACATCTTCGCCAGGCACATCACTGTGACACGGTAGTGACGCACGACGACATGTGGAAAGACATAGTCCAAGAGGTACGTATACCCAGCTTACCGGGTTGACCGCCTCCCACTCTTCTACAAAGCTCCCATCGAGTTACAGTCGTTTGCGTGACGTCGCGAAGGCTATCAAGAGGAAAGGATACGTACTCGCATCCGACGCTGGTACTCACTGATTGCAATTTGCACGCTGCCTCACGCTCACAAAGGTTCTACTAGGGTGTGCGTACCTTACGAAATGTGGTGCAGGCAGCCCAAATGGCTCAGTTTCCACTCTTGCATTCGGAGGGGGCTGCGAGATGGGGAAATTAGCGTGCTTGCTCAAGTTAAAGGGGAAAAGGCAGCTAAAGTGCGCTGATAATGAGGTGCGTCCAATCACGTCTTCTGACATGCTTCCGCTGATCGCACGGGGAGCAGAAGAAAGTTGGTGAGGGAAGCGTAGACAGCGAGTGAGAACCCTTTGGAACGCGAGGCGTGTATGTTACCACAACGGACGAAGTTGGAGACGACAACAGCATTTAAGTACTCACCAATAAATATATGATAGTAGGCGCTTCGTAATTCAAGAAACCAGAAAGTCTGTACCTACCTAGTCAATCAGCAGAGGGCACGCGCCACACAGCATTATTTTCCATTTTCTGAGGTCAATACATTGACACATCAACTATTAGTGCACCTAGAAAGCCTCTGGGCAGCCTCCCGCACTCGCGAGTCGTAATGATGTTGCTGAAGCAGCAAAAGTTCGAAAAACGACGTCCCGAACGGACGACTAAGCTGCGGATCGTCGACCTGCGGAAGATAGACGCCGTCCGCGCTCCGATCCTCGGTCGACAAGAGCGCTTCCAGCTTTGGATCTTTAGCAACGAGCGCCTCGATAAATTCGAGAGCGCGTAAAGTGACGTTCGGTGGCCAGTTGATCGAAGCGATTAGCAGGCGTTTGGCAAAAGCGGCAGAGCGCCAGGGTATCACCGTGCCTCCGGATGTATGTGGGGAGAAAACGATGTTTAGGGCTCTGAAGAGCATGTCAGCGATACTGTCCGCCTTGGATATTCGGAAATTCGAGACGAATTTGGTCGGCGGAGGGTCATCAATCTGCGGTAACAAGCTGATAGGGAGTATAATGGCATATAGATGGTTGATGATATCGTTGAGGTCGATGTTCAAGGCTTCGCCTGTATGCCAAAATCAAAGTTGCAGGTGTGGAAGATCTATAAGATGACACGAACCTTGACCAGAAAGGAGCTCAAACGCGGTTACAATACAAAGCAATCGATTCAGGATATCTGCTACGTTATCTGAAGTGTCCCAGTCCAGAGACTCAGAGTCGTCTTCGTCCGCAGCTTCACGGATGATGAGCCCCCGGAGAACCTGCATTAGGTCTTTGAAGAAGTCGACGTTAACGAGATGGGCGAACTTGGAAATACCCCTCAGGGCAGCTGGAAGGAGTGGTGTCGGATGGGGATTCTTGAGGATTCGGAAGTACAACACGAACAACAGCTTGAGAGTTTCGGTATGCTTTATCGAAGGATGTGAGTAGACATGGGCCTCGACCTTGGCAAACCACGCACCATCCTTGCCCGTTCCTCCTTGTCCACCTCCGCCTCTGCTTCGCGTACTTCTTTCTCTATTTCGTTCCTTTCCTTGAGCGCCTTCTTCGCCTTCTTGCTCATATGGGGCTGGTCGGTGGGTTTGCCTTTCGCACGACGACTCGCAGCTCGTCCTTGAGAGTGCCTCTTCAGCTTCTCACCCTTGTCAGCCTTCGTGTCCGAAGCTCGTACGTTCAACTCGCTCTTAAGTCGTAAGTGAAGTAGACAACCGAGAACTTCTGGATGGACCTTGAAATGCCGTTCCTTGATCATCCTGTTCAACAACTTCACAATTTCCAGCGATGGTACACCTGTCAGGTCATTCCGGAATATGCTAATCAGGGTGTTAAGGCAAAGGTCCGATGACTAGAGTGATGCATCAGCACCAGGGCCCACGGAGTAACTTGTGGCAGGGACCTACCTCATCCCAACTTTTTTTGCTCAGCCGAGCTACGATACACGACATGAGGTTGACTCGGAAGTTAAAGTGAGTAACCTCCGTGGCCAGCGTACACATGCACTTGAGTGCGATATCAGATAGCTCGTTCTTGGCTTAATCGAGATGAGGATGAGAGGAAGAGTCCATCGGGAGGAGATTTACCTTACCCTTCAGTGCATGCTCGAGAGCACGGAGATAAGTCTGATATACGACAAGGAGGCCTTGCTCCCATTCACGCGTATGAGCAACGATCTGGCTGACTTTCTCTGCCTTCTCTTTTTCCGTCAGAACACGTATGCGGTAGCCAGGAATGATGTCTTTAAAAACTGCCAACTGGGACAGCATAGCCAACTTTCGAATCATGACATCGTTTGTAACGGGTTCGGGGTGTGCTGGTGACGTGATTTTCTCGAGGGAAAAAGTGTGTAATCGACGAAGAAGTCCGAGCTAAAGGAAAGGCATAAGACGGGTGAACGTAGACGGGAAATTATAAAACAAGCTTACGCTGTTTTCTGGGTCAGCGATGATCTCCTGACATATGCTAGCAATCTGCTCTTTCGCTCCGTGTATTCGTGCCGCACGCGATTTGTTGCCTACCACATCAACCACGGCGGGTCGGCCAAAACGTGCACCGGTAGCTACGTCTTCAACGCGTTTGCCTTCGTCCGGGGGGACGTCAGTGGCATTGTCTTCATCGTCGTCATTTTCGCTCTCTGATGGTGTAGGGGCCCTCGTCACCTTCCCCGTTGCTTGTATTCGGCCGTCTGAGAGTTTGATGGGTAACCCTTGTATATGTCGCGGAGCATCCAGTTCAACGGCGGGATCACGTCTTCTTGGCATGCGTTCGTAGGGCATCTCGACGTCCGAATCGGAAGCGATAGCTTGAAAATTCTGGCCCTCGTCCTCAGATTCCTCGACCGAATCAGACTCATCAACCACAGAACTTGAGGAGTCCCCAGCATTGTCGTTATCAGACAATATTGGCGGTAGATCGTCGTCCCTTTGCGTACGGATGGGTTTGTGTAACTGGTGCAGTCGCTCCGTTACTTTTTTGCTCCTAAGACAAGAGCAAACGAAGTTGAGTTAGGAAGCTTCTGCGGAACTGCGTTACATACCTTGCGATAGCTGTATGATCTAAGGAGCGCAGAAAACCAGCGGAATCGCCGAATTCTTGTAGAAGATCAGCATCAGCATCGGAAATACCGCCATCCTCGGTATCGGCATCATCAACGGTGGGTATCGCAATGGTCTCTCGATCGCAAGCTCTTGCTTTGCCTTTTGCCGGTTGCAGCTTTTGCTTCTTCTTCGATGAATGCTACAAAACAAACACTGTGAGAACTGGGTAACCAACAGCAGGACAAACACCTTACCGTTGGAGCTGGAGCAGCTCTTTTTTTCGATTTAGTACCCATGCCAGTTGTTCGCTCGTCGTGCGCAAGAAAACTGGATATGATAATATCTAAAACAGGAAGGAGTTTCTCAACACTAAAGGGATGTCAAAGCTCATATATCTTCCCCTTCCTCCCACCGTGCACTTCCTTCACAGCCTTTACAGTGGGATATGGACATGGCGTCGGCGACTTCCATCTACAACGCGTCTCAAGCCCTTGCTCGCTCTGCCTCCGTCATCGGCGTGGCCATTTCGCTGGTCACTGCATGGGCTCTACGTACTGCAATCCGGGCTATTCAGAAGAGATCCAAAACTACGGAACTGAGGGGACCAAAGAGTACGAGTTTGTTGTTTGGTGTAAGTAAAGAGCTGTTTGAATCGCCTGATACGGGGGCGATATTCGAGGCATGGTCCAAGGAGTACGGTGTGGCGTATGAAATTCCGATGATCTATGGACAAAAGAGGATCATACTCTGCGACCCGAAAGCAGTAGCACATTTTTTCTCTAGAGATACACGGTCGTACGTGGGCACCCCAGGTCACAAAGCGTCCGTTGTACGAACTGTGCGTTACATTTGGAGGATTTGTATGGTTCCACGGTTCCCTCATTCCAGAATCTGCAGATAGGGAAGGGATTGCTGTGGGCTGAAGGCGAGTCACACCGAAGGTATGATATCCTCCGAGTCAAAGCTTCATCGTATGCCCATGCTGGGTTACGATACATCTAGGCAGCGGAGATCTATAGCGCCCTCATTCAATTCTGCTGCCATTCGAAAGTTAGGCCCTGCAATTTATAAAACCGTTGAAAAGGTAAGTAGACGCAACTATGTCTATCGTAATCAAGTTCTTAGAGAGTGTTCCGGCAGCTGAAGGCAGCTTGGGAAGCAGAGATTGATGCAAGTGGCGACGAAAGTGTCGTCCTTGATGTTCACAAATGGTACGTTACAAAAGGCATACTCGAAACCGTTCAGGTGTCTTAAATCTGCTACAGGATGAGCTACGTGTCGTACGTTCGTTTCCTGTAGCATTCAGAAGACTTCTAACTCTATTCAGCCTTGATTCTTTTGGGATTGCAGGTTTTTCCTACGACTTTGGTTCTCTTGATGGGAAACCAAACCCCATGATTTCAGTGCTCGATGCTTTCGGAGCACCTTCCACCCCGAACATCTGGGATAACTTCGTCCACCTCCTTTCTCTCTTTTTCCCTATTGTCTTGAATGTGCCAACCTCACGGGGTAAGATGGTTGCGAAGCTCAGCGCGCGGATGTCAGAGATGTGTGACATATTAATCGATACCACCACAAAGGAAAGGGATAGAGGGTCAAATGAACAAGGCTCCACCATCGGTTTGCTACGTATGCTACTGGGGCCGTGTACTCGTATGTCACTGATTGATGTGTCGATCAGTGAAGGCAGAAGACGAAGATTCGGGCCAACGTCTCACTCGAGAGGAAATCTTGGCGCAGGCGAGACAACAGGGATTTTTTCTGACAGTGTCAACCCTCTCAAGCTGCTCCCAAACAGATGCGCGTATTATTGATCGCGTCATATGAGACCACAGCAAGTACGTACTGGAACAGTGGTTTAATTTTTCCTGTAACATCTAGATCGTCACTTCTAGTCACCATGACGTGGGCGCTGCTCGAACTCGCCCAGCACCCGAGTATTCAGACTAAACTTCGCGAAGAACTTTTGTCTCTCGGAGGAGAAATTTCATACGATCAACTCACTACTGGTCTTCCGTACCTCGATGCCGTAGTGCAGGAGACTCTTCGTGTTCACCCAGCTGCGCAAGATCGGGTACGCCAAGTACGTAGACACAAATTCCCATTTGGCATTTGGCTTGATTCCTGTCTTGTCTAGGCAAATGACAACGACATTATTCCTCTATCAGAACCCGTGCAAACCAAGTCTGGTGATGTGGTTGATTGCATAGCCGTCGAACGCGGGACTGTAATTGGTATATCCATACCTTGCATTAACCGCTCTGCGGCGATCTGGGGTCCGGACGCTAAAGTGTTCCGACCTGAACGATGGTTAGAAGCAGACGGCCTAACGCAGAAAGCTCAGGAGGTAAAGGGATACCGGCACCTACTCACGTTCAGTGATGGTCCGAGGACCTGTATTGGAAAATTGTTTGCCATTACTGAGGTCAAGGTATGGGTTTATTTTGCAGTGTGTGGTGCTCAAGGGGCAATCGGACTTCGCAGATGGTACTTTCGGTGGTGGTCAAGAACTTTGTGCTTGATATGAGGGACGGACTGGATACAAAAATTGAGATGTCCAAGGGGATTAAATTGAGGCCCAAGGTTGCAGGAGAAGACGGCATCAAGGTACCACTGAAGCTTAGGCAATTCAGAGGCTGAATGTGTTTTTACTCAACCTCACGATATGCGCTTCTCAACCTACTATGGGAGGGCGCTTACTGTCTGATGGCCATGTAAACGCGACTTTCTCTCCATTTCGTGCTTTCGGTCGTGGGCTCCGGATAACAAAGACAGGAGGTAACGTAGACGCATACGGCAGATCGGATGAAGCTTCCGAGGATGCAAGAGGTTGTCAGCTCCCTGTGCGCTTATATTCCCCCAAATTTGCCCGGCCAACAAGACACATTTCTCATGCCAGTTCCAGGAAGTGGTTTGTTGCTACCTTTTATAGCGTAGTCAGTTGAATCTATCCCATCCCCATCCCAAGCTGTGGGGCCAAACATGCCCTTTTTTATAACACAATTTATGTAAGAAACTACTTCCTGGGACTCATTTATGTAACGATTATCTATGTCGTCACGGTTTGCTCACAATGCTCAGAGCGTAAAAGAAACATACGTGAGTTACAATCCACTGCATGAGTGACTCTCTATCTACAATTACGTGTATCCTGTTACCGCAGACAAACTTCAAGTTTAGTCCAACCATGAAAAGGCAAAACCACATCATGTCCATACTTTCGGCATCGAACTAACCTGCGCAGGCAACATGCTCAGACTAATCTGAGCGCTCAACAATGCGACTGTTAGCATTTGACGGCACTCAACGAATTCAAAAATTGAACGAAGTGCTGTACTTAATTGGGCCGTCTTTGGTAGACTGGCGTAGGGCTGTTTGGGGACCCGAAGAGGAGCTGCATTGCCGATGGCCTGAAAAACACTTAAGTATGTACTGTGCAAACCTATCTGTCTCAGAGGCTTGGTCGCACTCCCCTCTATTATGGAAACCACTCTAATGAGTGATGTCTCTAAGCTCGACGAATCACTCCTGCACGGCAAAGGATCCTATGATACTGTGGCTACACCCGGCCCGGAGACCTCCATCCCAGCACCCCTAGAGTTCCCCGAGGGTGGGCAGCAGGCTTGGCTAACCGTCCTCGGAGGGTAAGGGTTATCTCAGTCCCAAAAAACATTGAATTTGATTTACAAACGAAATGTAGATTCCTGGTACTGTTTTGTACTTTCGGTACAGTGCAGTCTTTTGGAGTGTATCAGGATTACTATTCGGTAGGCGTCTAAGCCGTGGTTACATAGGCTCAGTTTATTTGACGATGTGTCTTCCAGCGTGTCCTTCTGAGCGAGCGCACCGCATCGGACATCAGTTGGATCGGTTCTATGCAGACGTTCCTCCTGTTTGCCGGAGGTCTTCCGACTGGAAAACTGTTCGATGACGGATACTTTCATCATTGTCTCGTCTGTGGATCGCTGATATATGTGTTTTCGTGGGTTGTTCGCTGCTCTGCCAGCGAAATTTCGGTGACCCTACTGTGATTTGTAGCATTTTCATGTTGTCCTTTGCCCAACCACACCAGTACTATCAAGTGTTTCTTGCTCAGGGCATTGGCATGGGTATAGGAATGGGAATAATCATGCTTCCAGCTCTTTCTGTGACGTCTCACTACTTTTGTCGGCGCCGGGCAGTTGCCATGGGAGTGGTCATAGCAGGTGCGCGCATTTTTGACAATATGTCAAGTGCTTCACGGCGTCCCTTTAGGCTCCTCCACAGGGGCGGTCGTTTACTCTATCTTGCTCAACAACCTGCTCAATGGGAAGGTCGGCTTTCCGTGGGGTGTCAGGTCTGCAGTATTTATAACCTGCTGAGTGGTGGAGCTGATGAATTTTCTCCAGGACTGCGGCGTTTATCGACCTCGCCTTTCTTCTCACGACAAACGTTGTAATGAAAACGCGGCTGCCTAGTCGCAGAGAGACACCGAACGCTAAGCCAGTCAATATGAGAGCCATCCTGTCTGATGGGGGATATTGGCTTTGCGTCGTAGGGTGAGCTTGAACTTGATACTGCTTGACTGTCTTTGGTCTTCACAAGCTGTTAGTGCAGCGTTGGTGTTTTGTGGCCTTTTCGTGCCATGTATGTTAGGTCGGGGCGTGGCCGTATCCCAACATTAACATTATCCAGTTTTCTACTTGCAGGTGTTTGCTGAGCTGCATGGTCTTCCCAAGAAGCTTGCCTTTTATGCCGTAAGCACCCTGCACAGTGCTTAATAGTTTCGTACCACTGACGGTATCTAGATCCCTATTGTGAACGCGTCTTCATTGTTCGGAAGGACGATCCCTAATTTTCTCGGTGATTACTTCGGACCCTTTAATAGTAGGTCACCTCGGTACCGTAGGAATTAATCATACCATATCCACTCACTGCGATTCTGCAGTTATGATCCCTTGCACGCTTGTTTCAGGGTGTCTCATTTACCTCATGCTCGCGGCTACGGGCATGGCTGGCGTGGTCGTGTTCGGTATTCTATATGGCTTCTTCTCTGGAGGATGTAAGTATCTCCTCCGTATAAGCCTTTGTATATATGTTAATATCATTCAGTCATCTCGATTATGGTGCCAGCAGTAGCCTCTTACTCTCAGGACCTAAATGAAATTGGGTACATCTTCGTTTTGAAGTTGACCGAGACGCTGACATCAGGTCGCTGAATGCGTATAGGTCTCGCATTGGCATTGCATGCTTCGTGATAGGGTTCGCAGTACTTGCTGGGACTCCGATAGCAGGCGCGCTCGTGCAGCCACATCACGATGGACCTTATATCTGGTGGCGTCCGCTCGTCTTTGCCTCAGTACGTGCATATTAATTTTGATATGCTACATGACCTCTTAATATGGCACCCACCAAGATCGTCGTGCTTGCTGGTGGAGTGTGTTTCATTGCCTCGAGACAGATACTATCCAAGCGGAAGTCCACTTGCGTGCTTTGATGATAAAACGAATTTGGCGTGGGATGGTGATATTCGGTCTAATGATTTTGTTCCATGCACTGCCCGGTGTCGTAGTTGCGAAAGTGCTCATGAGGTTCCAGTTATCAAGTAGAAATGTAGTACTAGATTGTTGTATGACTTGATGCTCTGAATATGCATTCAATCTGTGAAAAGCTATACAACGGGATGTGGCAGCATCAAGGTATCATTGAAGCTTAGGCAATTCAGAGGCTGTATGCGTTTTTACTCAACCTCGCGATATGCGCTTCTCAGCCTAATACGGGAGGGCACTTACTGTCTGATGGCCATGTAAACGGGACTCTCTTTCCATTTCGCGCTTTCGGTCGTGGGCTCCTGATGTCTGGTTAAGTTTGGTTAGCAGAAGCCTGACAATAGAAACGAATTTGACATCGATGGTTCTGGGATGGTGATATCCGGTCTAATGACTTTGTTTCACGCGACTTCGGAATTTTTTTTTTTTTTTTTTTTTTTAACTCTGTATTAAAGTGCGTGAGGTACATGACGTGTAGAAAAGGGCTGTAGGCAGCCTCAGTAGTGACTCAACTACTGTATATATTGAAGTACCTGTAGGCAGCTACAAGGTATCAGTAAGTAGTCTAATATAAGAATATGTAGGCTTACCCTCAGTAGTGACTCAACTACTGAGGGAACAGTATGAAAAACATACTACTAAGTGCGCTCTAAGCGCTTATGTAAGCATAAGAAACTCGCACCAAAATGTAATATCACACAGGGGTGATTCAAACTCCAACACACCCCCTGAAGCTCCACTGTGTGTAAGTAGGGGTGCAGAATATAGAACTCGAATGAAATAGTATACCAAACATTCAAATAAAAAGGAGTATAATTGCTGCAACTGCAGCCTCGAGTCCAAGTGGTGTGCGAGCGTTGTGTGGCCGTGTTTGCCACGCCGCGTTGTGGCAATTTCCCGTTTCGGTAATGCACGTAGTGTGCGCGCATCTTGACCTTGTACCGTGATCGCGAGGCCGCCATTTTGAATGTAAAGCGTTTATCGTCGTTCTGCATCCGTCCGGGAGGCACCCCCTGCCGCCAGTAAGTATTCGCCGTGTTCCAGAGGTGTGTTGCAACATCGCGAGGTGGCGAAATCGTGGTGTAGGGTATGAGGTGCACGGTGCAGCCTCTCACTTTGGATCTACTAACGTTTCTAGGTTTCGTTTTGATCCGTCCGCGTCGGTGAGGGTCCCTGAGGGTCCCAGGAGGGTTCATGAGGCCATTTGGAGGCGTTTTGGGCGACGCCGGTAAGCCGTTAGGCTGTTTCATCCGGTACTTGGTGTATCGCCTTGTACGAGCATCACTGACGTTTTCAGTGCTCATTTTGATTTCGTTGGACACCCCCTGCATCCAATAAGTGTCGGAGACGAGGTTCCAGGGCGGTTTCCAGTGTTTCCTGGGTCTGTGAGGTGGCGAAATGGTAATGCCAGCTGCAAGGTGTGCATGGCCTCTCGTTTGACCGTTTCTGACGTCACTGACCTTGCTGTAGTGTACTTTTAGTGTCGGGGAGCCCCCCGCAACGATTTCGCATGGATGGGTTGGCGTCGAGATGAGCCAGAGTGGCCGTATGGCGACCACAAGTGTACGGTTGGCGCTGGGCCTCGTACGAACGATGCTGACGTTTTCAGCTTCTGTTTTGATCCTTCCTCGTCGGCGTGGGTCACTGAGGGTCCCAGAGTGGTGTGCAAGGCCGTTTGGAGACGGTCGTGATGGCGCAGGTGAGCCGTTTGACTGTTCTGGCTCGCGTTCGCTGTACTGACAACTGCTGTTAGCTAGCAGTGCTTCTTCGACGCCGTGCGAGTCGCTGAACTCGCTGCTAGTTCTGCCATCATACCTATAACTGGTCCGATATCCCGCAACAGGTATCTGAGGCCGTTTGGTGCCCATTTGGAGGACGGATAGTGGCTGCATGGCGACACTGTGCATGCGGTGCGTGCAGCCTTTCATTTTCACGTTTCTGACGACGCTGGCTTCGTTATGGCGTACGTCTGTGATGCGGGACCCCCCCACAATGTTTCTGTACCGTTTGGTGGGCTTCGAGATGAGTAAGAGCAGCCGCATGAGAATGCCAGCTGTCCGGTACGTGTACCCTCTCGTTTTGACTTGTCTCGCATGCCTGACTTCGCTACAGCCTATCTTCTGTATCCATAACCCTCCTGTAGGGTGTCGAAGTCGTTTTGAGGGCGTCGAGAAGGATTGAAGCAGCCGCATGAGAATGCGAGCTGTCTGGTATGCGGGCCCTCTCGTTTCGATCCGTCGTGCACGCCTGATCTCGTTATAGCCTATATTCATTGTCCATAACCCTCCCGCAAGGTATTCAAGTCGTTTCGAGTGTGCAAGGAGGAGCGGAAGTGGCCGTTTGGGGGCTGCTTGGACACAGTAGGCGTTTTGCCTCGTTTGAGCGTTGCTGACGCTTTCAACACTCGTTTTGAGTCTTCCACATCGATGTGCGACTCTGTAAAGTTGAGGAGGGTGCAGGATGCCTGTCGGAATGGGATTTGGCGGTGCAGGCAAGCCGCTCGTCTCCTGCTGGCTATGCTGGCCTCGGTTGCCAGCTAGCATCGATCCTTCGACTCCATCCAAGTCGACGAACTCGCTGCTGAGTGTGTCGTCACCCCCACCACTGGTATTCTCAGCCTTATCAGGCTCCTTTGGGCACATTTCCGGATGTGGTAAGTCAGGCAGTGCTTGGGCGGTTTGAGCGCTGATGTCTCTTATCTTCAGCTTCGTCGCTGTTGACCCAATGTCTGCGCTATTCCCCCCATCCGCTCGAGCAAGGCTATGTACCCCCACCCCCCAGACCTTGTCAGGTGGGGTATCCGGTGTGGGGTGCCCTTGGTGGGTTCGCTGCGAGCATTGTGATGCCCGCTTGCTGTCAAGTTCGAGAGACCTCGTCTCTTGCAGCTTGTCATGCCTCCTTGCATGTGATAGATTGAATGCTGTAGTCATAGTGCTACACATTCGTGCTGGCGGGTTGTCCTGTGGTATAGGACATTCAATTTCTGCGTCAAGCGGCGGTGGACCAGGTACATCAAGAATTGTCTCGCTGCTCGTCGGGAGACTCTGATCCTGTCCGAGATATGTTTTCGGTGCGAGTCCAATAGAGTGTTTGCTGGTCCATTCGGCAGTGTCGCCTGCGGGCTCGCAAGCCTCAGGACTCCACTCAGGCGAGTCTTGGCGCTCCACAACCTCGTCAGCTGCGCGCTGACTCCTCTCGTCAGGCGCTTCAAGCGTGTTCGAGTGTTCGTCTAGCCATTCTTGATTCGCAATCCCATCCTCAACTGTGGATAGGATATCCACCACTTGCCGCACATCTACAACATCAGTCTTGGGCTTCATGTGCCCAGTCTTGGTCTCGGCGCATTTGCTTGTAGTGTCCAGCAGGTCCCTGCTCGTTGCATCCGCGTCATCCTGTATGCACTGACTGCTTTTGTCAGGTGCTTCAGGCGCATTTGTGCATTCGTTTGGCTGTTCCACATCCACAGCCCCAACCTCAACCTCTGGTAGGTTGTCCTCCACCTGCTGCACGTCTACGACTTCAATCTCGGGTGTTAGGTACTCGGATTCAGTCTCGGTGCAGTCGTTTGGGCTATCGGGAGAGCCCTCTTCACTACTAGGTGGATTTTCTGGTTCGTGATGGCTGTCGAAGATGTTCTGAGTGCTTTCTGCAGTCGTGCACTGCTTGGATGGCAAGTTGCACTGTCGTGAAGCTTCGTCAACGATCTTCAAGCTTTCAGGTCTTGGGATTGAACCATAGCGGCTCTCGAGGTAGGCGAATGCTTCGCCAGGGGTATCCAGATGCATACACAGCATTAGGATTGAGTCGGGTAGACTGAAGATGATATATTGGTGGGCCATGGCGGCCCGTTGATGCCACGCGTCGTCAGCAGTTTTCCAGGCTGCGATGACATCTCTCTCCTCGTTGGTTCGTGGTGTTCGGCCAGCACCATATTCCTGTAGTAACTTCGGAGTTGTTGGTCGTGTTTCAGACCCATCTATGTGTCCCATCAAGCCGTCTTCAGAGATAGCCTTCAGCACCCAACTGCCATAGGTGTGCCAGTTGCAGCCGTCTTCTGCAAGCTCGGGTTCCATAGTTTATTCCTATTACTTTCGAGTGTAGTAGAGATATTTTGTAGCAAGCTTGAGTAGCTGTCGACCGAGTTATGCCTACAATAAAAATTTTCCGCGCTAGGCGGGGCTCATAACCTGTAGAAAAGGGCTGTAGGCAGCCTCAGTAGTGACTCAACTACTGTATATATTGAAGTACCTGTAGGCAGCTACAAGGTATCAGTAAGTAGTCTAATATAAGAATATGTAGGCTTACCCTCAGTAGTGACTCAACTACTGAGGGAACAGTATGAAAAACATACTACTAAGTGCGCTCTAAGCGCTTATGTAAGCATAAGAAACTCGCACCAAAATGTAATATCACACAGGGGTGATTCAAACTCCAACATGACGTCCCTATGTTGCACTATATGAAACAAAATTGTCTGGGTACAAGAGATGGGTCTGCTAACAGTACTGGTCAACAAAAGCTGAGCACTGTGCACACTCAGCCAGAAACAGGGCCCAGGGGCCCCCAGAAACTAATCTGCTAAGGTAAACAGTGAGTGGAATGGTACTACAGCTAAGAGAACAGGAGAGGGTGGCAAGGTGGATGAAGATCACTTCTTTCTACAAGGAAGCATTGGAACATAAGGATTGTGAGGCAGGTTGTATGATGTGGTGACTTCGCTGGCTGATGCAGCAGTAGATACCCTAAGGTCCCCATCCCTATGGGTACCTATGAATAGGGGGGAGGCGCCATCAAATTTCAGTTTGATGACTTCAAGTGTTCCCTCTGGGAATGATTTGAGTGGGGTGAGTGGGGAGGGGACGAAAATGCTGTCCCTGAAGGTGATGGGGAGGTCTTGCTGAGCTAGAGTGGAGACTAGCCAGGTCGGGGGATTTGCCATTGGTTTCGACGACCCATCTGGTAGGAGGGTGAGCAAGATGGGGGGGGGGATGAGGGGTGGCACGAGTCATGCAGTCTTCTTCTGAAGATTCTGATGGTGAGTCGCTGCGATGTGCGCAGCATGCCTCATGGGATGTGATGTAGTTGGTGAACTTGTCCCTTAATTTGGCGACTTCTTGGCAGAGTTTGAATAGCTCGGTTTCTAGAAGGTTCCCCTGGGGAGGAGTGGGCCTAGGGTGGGCCAAAGGGGGGGTGGTGGGAGATGGCTTGGATGTCGTTGGATGGGCCCTCTTGGACACTGTGGACTCTTTCATTTGCCCTCAAAGATGTACATACAGGTTATTATGGTATAGCCTGAGCCATCCAGGCCTCACCCTTCCCAACTCTCCATCGATAGCGATGGGGTTGAGATGGGCCTTAAATGAATGGAACATGGCAACCACCCAGTGGATGGCCCTGGGGGCCGCCTTGTCACAGGTGATGGGGATGGTTGGGACTTGGAAGGAATGGTCTTTGTTGGGACCACCCTTGGTTGTCCAAGTCCAGGTCAGGGGGTGAGCGGCAAGGTGTTTTAAAACAAAACAGGGAGCTGACAGTGGTATGAACCAGGCTTTGAAGGAGCCCTTAGGGAAGGAATGGTAGCATTTGCCAACATCTGAAAGTTTTATCTGGCACAGTTCAGCTGTCAAGCAGGTGTGTTTGGGAGGGGACCGAGTTTTCCCACGGGGGGATGGTGGTGGTAGCGGTTCAAGAGGCATTTTTGACCGACTTCGGAATTATGAACTGCGAAAGCGCTCATGAGGTCCCAGTTACCCAAATGTTGTACAGCACTAGATTCCTGCATGACTTGATGCTCTGGAACGCATTCCGCCAGTAACACGTAGGTTGCAAGCGAACGACAAGCGGGGGGGGGAAGCTATTCAGAAGGTTGTAGCATAAAATGAATGCCTCAAGCAAGGCTCGAACTTGCGACCTCAGGATTACCTGGAAATTGCATTCCAGTCGTACTCAACGTATGAGACCTGCGCTCTAGCCAACTGAGCCATTGAGGCGATAGCGCAATGGCGGTCAAGGAGCTACAGATGTCAGTCAGCAGTCAGGCCTCCCATAGACCAGAAGCAAAAACATGCGAAGTCAAATAAGGGCACGATACGCAATACATACTTAGACCATGACACGAGTAGATTCAATGGAAGGGGAAGGTACGAGGATGCTGCCGAGTAGCTCATCCTTCGTAGCGCTTCACGCGCAGTGGTAATCTGGCACCCTGTTCACCAGCCACTTTCGGCCGCACCGACAATGCTCTTCCCATCTCTATCACCGTGTTTGGGCCATCCCTCATTTCAAACACATAGTTCTTCACCAATACCGATAAAACCACCTGGATTTGGATGGTTAGAGCTCGTTTCATCGCTACACAGACACTAAATAACAGGTGTACCTTGAACATCGCCAAAGCGATTCCTTTACCGATGCACATCCGTGGTCCATCCCCAAAAGATAACAAGTGTCGATGTCCTTGGACTTCCTGAGCCTTTCTCGTGATGCCGTCCTTTTCCATCCACCTATTGGGCCTAAATTCCTTCGCGTGTACTCCCCAAATCGCAGCGGAACGGTTGATGGATGGGGTCGATATACCGACAAGAGTGCCAGCCGCAACGCGTATACTGTCGACGACCTCACCCGTCTTGGTGCGCACTGGTTCTGAAAGAGGGATCACGTCGTCTTCCTCTGCCTATGTAAGTAAGTGAGAACAAAAACCAGTGAACAACTAAGGTGTTGCGCACGATACGTTCGAAATCCGGTATAGATGAATGAAGGCGCAACGTCTCGTGTGCAACGGCATCCAGGTAGGGAAGACCTTTATTCAGCTGTTCGTAAGTTGGATCGCCATGGCAATCTAGGAGTTCCTCTCGTAATGTTGCTTGGACCTCTGGATTCCGAGCAAGCTCTACCAATGCCCAGACCAAATTGACTACACGAAGAGACGATAAGGTAGCGTTTCTAGCGGATCAGCGCTTACACTCACCTGCGCTGCTTTCGTAGGCAGCAATGAGTAATGCTTTCATCTTGCGTAGATAACATCTTTACTCAGAGCACTGAGGTCCACGGTTACATGCTTACCTGGGCCACAGCCTCCTCCCGAGTGGCATAGAACGCAGTGTCTGCTCTCTCAGCCTGCACTGCGAACCACCAAGGTCAATCTAGATCTGCCGATAACATTGAGCACATACCCAACACCTCAATTATCGACTTTTCCCTTCCATCCAATGCACCTGCCTCCTTCTCTTTCTTCGTTTTATCCAGCATGTCGTTGCAAACGTCTACCATCGCGTAGTGGAGTTCTCTCACCAATTTCATTCGAGGTGAGGGAATATACACCAAGATAGGGAAGACCTGCAAGAGGAGAAACACTCCAGAACTCATATCATTACGTTTGGATGAGTCCTGAAACGCTTCGAAAACGCGCGTCACTGAAGCCTTTTTGCCATCGAGAGCACCAAAGTCATGAGAGAAGCCTGCCAGTCCGACGGAATCGAGCCTAGCGGACGTTGGACCAGATCCATGGTCAAGCGATCGTACAATTCATTGAGCAAGCCGCCTAACGCACGAAAGATGATTCATCCTACGTATCTTGTCCGTCAGTATCCTCGTTGCCGATATTGATATACTCGACGTACCACTGGGAAACATCTATGACAGCACCATCTTCCCCGTTCGCACCAATTATTCCATCCCATGCGGCCTTCACCTGATGCATGAAATTTTGACTATAAATAACAGCAAGACCATAAAGAATTCACAAACCTTATAAACACAATCGTAAAAGACAGGGGTCAGTTTCCCAATGGATGCATAAGTAAAGGCCGGTGACATGGACCTCCGTTGCCTATTCATAGTGAGTAAGAGAATTGATGAGAGTTGCGGTAGAGAAACTCTAGTTATACATACCTTCGGTGGTTTTCACCCATAGCCCAGAGTATTCCTTTTCCAACCTAGGCACCACGCCATCAACCAAATGGCCAAAAATATCTGAATGCCACGTACACTACGCTCGAGAGTGACTTTATCCAATGCCGTGTGGCCGTAAGTCCGCGTATCTCCTGCAAAAAAATGCGCAACAGCCTTGGGATCGCATAGAATGACTTTCTTCTTCCCCAGCGCGAGAGGAACCTCATACACGACGCCATACTCTTGGGCCCATGCTTCGTAAACCTCTCCTGGTTCGGGTGAGTCAAGGACATCCTTCCCCGCGCCAAATATGAAACTTGAGGGAGGCGGTCCTCTGAGCTTTGTCGTCTTGAATCTCCTCCTGGTTTCACGAACAGCAGCATGAAAGGCGAAGATTCCAGCCAAAAAAACAGCCACGACGACCGGATTGAGGGAGTGAAGAATAGTCGCGAGGCGGAGTACGATAGCTGTCGTGTCCATGGTCACACACGAAGAGAGCCACTGGAGTAGGACTGTAATAGGCAGAGTTATAAGTCTGACAACAACGCAAGAAAGGTATTTCCAAAATTCTCAGTGGTTATCAGGTTATCGATCGGTATCGATACTTAGATGGTACTTCCTATGATGGGGTCTACAACAAGTGAAAAGTGCCAGCTCAAATACGGACATATGTGGTATCACACCTTTATGCCCACCGAAACTGGTGACGTAGAAATACTCGGTAGGTGGCCAAGATGGGTTTACTACCGGAATCTTCCTTTCTTTGATCAGTGTAGTTCCACACCTTCACAATTTCACTACTAACCTTTCAACTTTACACCCTGCGCATGCATCGTGTACGACGCCATTCAGATACTTTTCGTATACAGCAGCAGCACCGGGTGTACACAAAACTTCAGACAGATAGATTTCCCGTCCACGATTTTGTTAGCCTCACACTCACTCCATGCCAACTGTCACCACTGGCGTCGTGGGAAACTGGTTTCATGGACCAACTATATATTGCCAGCACAATTCAGATGATGCTTCCCACTGCGCCATGGTCGAGTGGCATACTTGCCGTGCATGGGAAATCCAATTCTCCATGGCAAAGGCTAAGGGGATGTGCCACGATCGTAGCGCCGTGGACATAAAGACGCATCTACCAAATGACGTGGGCATCGTAGAAGGCACCCAAGCTTTGCCTGTGGACAACGGTGAGCTTGCTGAAACATGCGTCACACGTACTTTGTCGTGTGGGCCATCAAGATCAAAGTTGAAGTGTGCAGGGCTGGTGCGCAAACATGAGGTTCCGCAGTGGCCATCACCAAATGTGCCGATATGTAACATTGAAACCGCCACTGTGTGATGGTAGATATGGGACAGGCGGGCGCGCCAATCAATTTGGCTGTGCGTCATTGTCGCACACACCAACTAGGCTAGCTACTAGCTAGTTACCAGTAGGGCTTGCACACCCTTGTGGCACGATTACATAATGATAATGACGAGAGAGAGAGAATTTCTATATTTATATACTACAGCAGGTAGACTACTACTAAGACGCGCCCACAATAATGATTGACCTGTGCCACTACTGTCCCATGATCAATTCCCTCGCCGCCACTAGCAGCACATTCTATGGCACTGTTTTGCTGATCGGCTACGCTGCGGCCGACCATAGTGATATGTAAAACTCATAAAATCCGACTTCTGGTACTGTGGTACGTAGTCAGCTCTTATCAGTCTTCAATCGGACTCGCCGCTGTTGTTGACATGCGCGTCCTGCGCTTCCTACTAGCATTTCCCCTGTGGTCGCTGCTCAGTTCATTCCCGGGGGTAGCATGGGTCGTCCTATGACCAATGCTGGACCTTACAATAATTGCTCTGGCACGATCACCCAGCTCCCCACGGACGTTGCTTTCGATACCCTCCCTAACATAAGTCCGGACGCCCCGAGTGGCTGGGAACGATGGGACCTAACCATTTATCAGTCGGACATCTTCCTGAATTTGCGTTGGTTGCAAGGGGACCCTTCCTCCTATAATTCTGTGCCAGCTGACGGCTCGTTCGAGGTCTCCGCCCAGTTCGCGAACGGAACGACCTTCCACACACGCATCACTGGAGAGAAACTCACCTATATCAATTCTTCCACGTACTCCATTTCGATCGGACAAAATACTCTCACGTGGGATGACAGTCAGACTTGGTTCAACACCACACTCAACCTGAATGGGTTAACTGGTTCGTTCGGAACTGAGTCGTGCGTGGATCCATTTACATGTACCATGTCTTCGCGAGGCTTACTTGTTGTCACATAGCATTATGCTGGACAAGTTTTCTCCGTATGCGGGTTGGATCATTGGCCAGTTGACCGAAGGTCTTTTCTGCAGTATGCCGGTGACGCGTGGCAACACGTAGGGAACTCTTGGTTACTCTTACCACCTTATTGATTAGCATCTCAGTCATGCTGGTGCCATCCTGTTCCCATCTGGGCAGGAAGTGACGCTCACCGCTCAGTCCATGTTGTTACACATGTTGGCCGAGCAGCCCATTCAAACACTTGCTGTTAATTACGCCATACGCACTTTCTGGTCGACCGGAACGGCCTTCGACGATACGTTCATTTACGAGAGCGCTCGCGCACCAAATTCGAGCGGTAGGAAATCACTACTTGTTGCGCATTTTCTGTCATCTCAGTTACCAATACAGAATACGCGGCCTTCTTCCTAGGCCGCGCTGAAGTTCGCGGCACCGGTTTCCAGCCTTACCCTATCTACATAGGCACCAACAGTGACGTTCTATCCGTTAAACAGGTCAACCACGCCTCTACCGAAGCCCAGCTGGACGGCTGTGCCAATACGAACTACGTGCCTTTCACCTGGAACTACACTCTTCCGTCGCCCATTGTCGAGCAGTTCGACAGTACCGGGGCAAAAACCACCTTCTACCCTTTCTCTAGCATCAGTACTGCGGAACCATTTGGTAGCGAGTACGTATCCTACCAGAGTGGAACAGGCATAGCATACATGTATCAAAGACGTGGGTCACCGTGATTGACCAGCAACCAAGTGAAGGTAGCGAACCCTCCGAGCAGTAAACGCCAGGCTTCAAGCGAGATCACTAGAACTTTTTAACCGTGACTTCCGTGATTGGTTTCTTATGCTAAGTACGTATGCCTCTCTGATCGCTTTCTCCACAATTCCTTGTCTTTCATTTCGTAGTATCGGTTGCCACTTTCCTGGTCAGGTTTCCAAAACGAATAACAGCACCAAACATGGTATAACTAATCATCATCTGAGGATTCTGTGAACCTGAATGACATCAATCCGTGCACTTTTCGTTGAGATATAAGCTCTTGCGTAACAAACTCACAGAAATCGGGTACGAGAACAAGGATCGTTCAGCACGTTGAATGTATATATGCCTCGCCTCCTTCCAACTCCTGCTGAGACGAGTGCATACATATTAGCGCTCCGCTGGCAGTATATGGTGAAACCAATCGAAAAAGCACTGTTCGAGCTTATCACAGCGGCTGTACCTTGTATAAGGTTCACGGAGAACCACACCAAAAATCAAATTCATAGTATAGTTTCAACTTTGATTCACTCGACGAATCAGCAAAATCAATAGACGCCTAACTCCTCATGATGCCACCGCTGGTGGATGAACTGATTAACAGAATCCGATTATTGCACACAACCATCACCGTACCACTGAATCCATTACAAAAATTATTGATTCTCCTGGAAGGTCAATAGGTGAGATGGCTCATCTGCGTGCGGGAACAACGGTTGGACGTTTCTACGACAAGAGTAACACTGAAATACGCACTAGCGATAGAGCGATTATTCATGCAATAATCCAAGGAGGTTGAAGAAAAAGGAATGTGATCTTTTATGTACAGCGGACAGCGCGGTCATCGAAACTGCCTTCCGATCTCACCTTGGTTGCCATGTAAAATATGGCTAAGTAGTGAGGCGGCAAGGGGTGGACCATATGCATCCAAGCTCCAGACAGTGGTCGTTATAGAGCACAACTGTGACTTAGTTCTAGCTTACTTTTCACGGTGAGTTCGGTCTCACAGAAACTGAGAACAGGAACACCGGTCGCTTAGATTGAGTTACAGGGCTGAAGGCAGAGGGTTGCGACCCACTGTATGGAAAAATAGTCTAGGACGAATGGATCAGTCCGTCCTTGATGTAAATTTATGCTCTGTGTTCTTCCAACATTTTCTTGAGACGAGCATATTTCGGCGTAGCGGTGAGAATGTACCCTCTCAGAGACCGTCACAAGAGCCATACCTAGTAGAGATAATATAGAGACTTTGCATGAACGCACCAAGAATTCGATTCATTCAAAAAGTCAAAACATCGATGCCATGCTCCCCCTTTTCCGTAAAGATTATATGCGCAGGGGGTACTTGTATCGCGTCTATTCCTAAGCGGCGTTACTCTGAGCGGCGACCATCTGTCCATAGAGCCCGTGCTGAGAACCAAGTCCATATGTCAGTGTGAGGGAAGACAGTATGTCCGGGGCCACAGTGAGCTAAGGAATCGTCAGTATTCCTGGCATTCAGGTATAACCACTACAGGCGCAGAAAAGGGGATCTAGATATAGGATATCCGGGGGAGGAAGATACAGAACGTCCTTGCCTTCACAAAAACAATGGGACAAGGACCATTGACGTACCAATGAGATGATATCGTCCAAAAGGTGTGCCTGCCCAACCGTCATGCCCATTATTCCGCTTTGCGACGCATGCACGATGTGCACGTGGAAGTGGTCTGTAAACGACCGAAACATCCAATCGCACGATCGCAAAGACTACGAAACGGAACTACTTACAGTAAGAAGGCTGATAATGGACGTACAATCTCACGCTTCCTCTTTCAAGTCCGTATTTTCGCTCGACGATAGAATGAGCGGCGTCCCTGATGGCATTTAACAATGGTAGATGGCCACCTTCACCGCCGCATAGGTCACGCATAGATCGTATGGATGGATCTCTGACGAGTGCGAGCAAATACAGAGCTGTTAGTGGAGACGTGGTAGGATCCCACTTCATATCAGGTAAAATGAGGAACTCGTCGGTGGAGTGAAGCAAACTGTGGGCTTCTGAAGTTCCATCGAGGATATTTCGCACCCTGCGGCAGTTTATATTAGAGGAGGGAGGGCGTGCGGGATGTTTAAGCGTGCACACACCATTGCGTCCTCGAAGGGGGGAACGCCTCGATATAAGGCTTCACTACCTTTTCGTACAGTTCTGGAGTCTCGTGCACCATCAAGATGTCCTGTTTTGAATACTACCAGATGATAAGCAGCGACCGCAACGAGCGCATTAGCGTCGTGCTGACCTTCCGAATATGAACGTCGGTAGCGGGACAAATTACGCTGATCTTGAGATCAGGCAGGTCGTCTCTGCGCTTCAACCACCCGTTTATCCAAGTATACTGTTTGAGCGCCGATCAACATCATCTCCGTTCGTAGCCTGGCACTATAACTGACTATATCGGTGCTTCCGAGGCACTTGGTATTTTCGAGAACTCCAGATGAAAATTCTTGAGGGAGGGTAAGTGGGAATGGCGTTCTCTCCAACCGGAGGATGGCTAGGAGACGACCATCGGAGGTAGATCCAGATAACGATGCGTCGCTTGAGGATACGGATGACGCGGGTAAAGTACCCAGGACGTTTAAGCAACGGAAGTATGGGTCTATGCAAAAGAGAAACGGTTAGAAATGAGAAAAAACTGAACCCATTCAGTCGTACTTTCATCGAGGACCCGCTCGAAATCAAAATCTTGGAGTTGAATGGGCATGGAATAGGGACAAGTCGTCGACTGCCTCTTTTGGGACCCGTGATGACAAAAAGTCCCGCTGACCAGACTCTACCGTATAAAAGTCGGGAGACGCCTCGCTGATCCAAGCAACCCACCTTTCCCACTCACGTCGACCTACTCCCTCCCCCCAAATGACCATCGTACACGCACGTCTCTGCTACTCTTCATGTACATCCTGGTAAATGTGGTACCTGGCCCGTATGTGGACAGGCTGGTACTGGCTACTCATTCCAGCACTATGCCCCTCACTTTGTGGGCTATTGTGTGAGGGGACTGGTAGGCTGGCCGCACGAGACTTCATACCTTCAGCTGAATCACTCGTGGTTGCAGCTATTCTGTCTGCGTAGTGAGATTGAGGTATGTCGTCCTCTCCCCATTGCGAGGTACAGTGGCTGACAAGCTCTTACTGGATATAGTGATGCCCGCCACCAACATACGCTCGGCCTGTGGTCAATTCCCAAAGGCAGTTTGTGTTGGAGCTTGGAATAGTAGGTGTGTGAATTGAGCATCTCTGTTCGACGACACAGGTCATTCATGGGCAGTTTATGTTGCAAGCAGCACCAGTTGCACGCTACTTGCGGAGATCGAAGGCTACACGCGCCGTGCACCAGTCCCGCCATAGGAATGCTCCAGAAACACACACTCTAGTATCTCGGCCGTGGCTCCATTCATTCCAGACATTCGCTACTTCGACACTGGTTTGTCTACGTTACATCTCATCCGGACGCTGATACATTTATCCATCGCTACCTCAGGTGGTTCAGTCAAGCTGAATGTGGGCTACAAGAAGAGAGCTTGCTGTCGGGCAGTTGCACTAATGTGTGAGTCGATTCCCACTTGCAACTGCCACAAATATCTTAATGTCTAGCTTTTCCGCTGGCATAACGGGCGTTAGATCGGAGCAGCTGGACTTATAGTGTTTGGTATGTCAAGGAGCAAGAAGTGCAGTGCCTGCGTTGGCTCCATCGGCATACTAGTGGTAGTCAGGTCCGGTATGGTTGATATACGCTCCGGAGGCCTTGACTGACCTTTGACGAACAGAATATCGCTGCGCAACACATCGAGTGTACACCTGCGAACCGTGAAACCATCCACTTCGTAGACGCTCCCACCGTACTACAGCTGGGGGTATGGGACCTTCCTCCGTACTTTGAGATCTCGAGTCGACATCGGTATCACCGTCTGTATCCAAAGTATACACAGGTTAACAGACAAGTTCGGTGGGAGGTCGTACTTCGCACATGTAGCTGTGAACGAGGACGGGCTGTACTTACTCAATCATATTCATATATTGCCTCGCATTTCATGCAGTTCACGGTCGAAGAAAGGTCATTAAGAGTGTTGTATCGGAACGACTCGATTCAGTGTAAGATATGAGCGTAATAGCACATTGGAGATGTAGATAAGGAGGCGAGCTCAGTCCAGACTTCCATAAAACGGTCGACAATACCTGAGGCTCGACGTAACGATCAAGTCATGAGGACGTGTTGGAAGAAGCTGGCGGCTCACTATGCGTGCATCAACCACCCAGAACTACGGGATCCCATGTTCATCCGAACACAATTATCCGAGACCCACCATCGCCGGGTCGGTCTGTCGCGAACAGTGTGAACCCTCGGCGGCGCACGGATAGTGGTGTACAAAAGGAAACGTTCCGTGAAGGGAACAGCTTGAGAGAGGTGACATACCGTGAACGCATCAAGCTCGCCGATAATCACTACAACCCAGAAGCCTCAAGTTAACGTCCGGCAGAGTGGCCCGTACGGTCGGGAAGTTAGCTGACCGATCCTTAGTGAGGAAAGAAGGGTTGGTACATACTACTACTTACCCAAACCACATCCAATACCGAACATTTTACTTTCGAGTCCGTTTAACCCGTTGGATGACATCGTAGATGCAAGAGGTAGTCACTTGTGCGGGGACAGGTGTATGACCATTGAGGGAATGGTACTGGTCTCAGCTGCAGGTTCGGAGACGCGAGTCTGATAGAATATCGTGTCGTCAACGCCTATATGCCCTGTCGTAGAACGGGTTTATTAGTATAACGATCAACGGAAGACGATCATATGGAGATCCCATGCAAATAACATGGCAGACTTCCAATAGAGATCTTCGTCGCGCCGGCACCTGTGGAACGGCGGGGATGCGCAGATGGCAGTGAGACGTTTGACACCGCCAGTTGCTTTAGGTTCGTGAATGGACGTGCTTTTAACTATATGAGCGTTTGGATTTGAAAACTACTCAATCGGGGGGAGGTCGTATGCACCGCACCGCCTACAGCTAGAAAACTGCATCATACAAAGCACACTCGGTGACAAGGACTGCGGTAATGTGGCGTACTCGTTATTGTTTGAGTCACAGCCTGTCTTCAATGAAAAGAGCCAGGAGCATAAATGCGGATGCTTACATATACAGATTTCGGCCATATCGACAACCATGAAACACATGGGATACTGTACACTGAGACAGGACATAGTAAATCAAGTGGAAAACTGCCGAACATCGTCCTAGTTTCACCGTGTTGATACCGCAGCCGCCAGCCTTTCTGTATCGTAACGGATGAGCAAAATGTAAAATCGAAAGTGGGACGCGCACCTGACAACGGGTTCCCTTCATGGTCCTGCACTCTTAACATTCCGTTAAGTACCCGGTCAGCATGGGGACGGACCGACGGATCAGAGTAGTATTCGTAGACTTGTTCCACGTTTACATGGTCTACGAGTTGCACGACAGAGAGTGTAGGGATCTGAGTTTTGAGTGTGGCAATGCGGTCGAACAAAATTGTAAAGCCGCGATAACCAGCATACGACGAGAGGTGTCGTTCGGCTGCTCATATTCGATAGCAGGAAAGGATGATCCGTCTATGTCCACGCGCAACCACTTGAATGATGGTAAGAAGATTGTCAAGCGACGGACATATCGAGATAGATATCGAGATATTCCTGAATGATGGTAAGAAGATTTTCAAGCGACGGATACTTGGGGAGGATTGTTTTATCATATCGAGATAGATATCGAGATAATACTGAAGATCAAGTTCAGAATCGCATCATAGCGGAGCTGAATGGACGTGAGGCATCGGCCGTAACGCTGCACGAAATCTGACCACTGATCGAGGTGACGCCCGGTGATATGCACGATAACTTCGTTGAGACGGACATGTGTCTCGCAAGTCTCGCTAGGATGGTCAATTCCCCGGACTGCCCTCCATAGACCAAGTGTGCTGAGAGAGGAAAGAGTGGAGCTAGGAAGAAGACCATTCGCCCACCTGAGGTGGTGGCAATTAAGGATGCGCAGATGAGGAGGATTCATTAGCAGCTCCTCCAAGTCTTGTAGAGGAAGGGAAAAGCTGCCTTCACAGTCAAGGACCCGCAACGAAGCACAGCCTCTTAGAGAATGGGGAACGGTCGAGGGCATGGGACCGTAGATCAAGAAGGACGGGAATGCGATTGAGATGATTGTAAGATTGGGTAGATACTTGATGATTTCAGCCAAATGATCAGCCAAGTCGTCCTGATAGTAGGTCAAGCTATTTGGGTGCCCCGCTAATTCAATCGATACATCCAGCCTTTGTGCCCACAACCCAAGGCGGCTAGCATGTGCCATGACTCCTCCTCCCTCTGCATATCTCTGGAGTGTGTTGCTAAGGGAAACTAGACTGTGAAGACTGTCGATGTAAATAGTCCGGTAGAGGTGTCGCCAAATACCACCAATGTTTGCAGACGCAAACTAGATTGTACTTCGTGGCACGGGTCGCTCGAAGTGCGGGGTGGTATTCGTCATTGTACGGTGCTCCGATGAAGCTCGCCTTTTCGAAGATTTCTGGGACAAGGGTGTAGGGGACATAGGTGGCTACGTCGAAGATACGATCCCATATCTCTGGTGGATAGCGAGACATATCGGACAGCAGATAATCGTGGAGGTGGGAGCGGGAGTCTTCCTTGCGGGATCCGGGAGAAAACAAGTTCTCGACTCGGCCTGCTGCCTTCGCATGAGCCCTCTAAAGACGACCTATTAGTAATAGTCGAACTATGCACGTTTCTCTCTACATGACATCTCGGCGGTAGTTTTGGCATCGCAGCTTGGGGCCTAGTGGGACAGTCGGGCGACCGTCTGTACGACAACAAGGATCGTGGATTGAATATGGAAGGACACTATAATTCTTTGCTATGTAGAGTCTCTCTTGTCACTCTCATTAATCCCCTATGGACCTACGTCTGGACGGGGATAACATTTCTCATCAGCCGTCCTGCAGAACCTCTCGCGAATCGGGACTCGAGCTCTACTCGACAAGACCTTTCGAACGGTCCCTCTCGCGTTGCTGCCACTTCAGCCATTCCGGAGATATCGTTAGTTCGGCGTAGAGGCATTAGGGAGACGGTTTTGCGAGTAGCTCGGGATTGGGTGGTTTTCGTAGCATTACACTGAGCCATTGGCACCTTCCTCTCCCCATAATTCCCTTCGTATTGGACGTGTGTCTCGGGCGCCGTTCTGACGAACCTCTCGTCAACATGGAACCTGATTCTAATCGAAGAGCCCTTCCGAGCGGTTGCTTTGACGTTGCCGCCGCTTCCACCGTTCCAGAGATACAGCCCTTTTTGTGGCTAGAGGTAGTGTAGGATTGATAACTTCGGACTGGGTGCGCCGTTGAGTGCTGAGCTATAACTCGAATTCCATGGTCGTGCATTAAGCGTTTAGCCGCAGAAGACGGTGGTAGCGTTTGTCCTGCGCAGCCGTTCTGAAGTCCTGTGGATGGAGAAATTCGTGAGGCGCAGTCAGGTTTGGACTATCCGGTGGCGATGTGACAGATGAAGAAAGGTCATAAACAGAGCACTTGTGAACTTTCACTAGAGCTGGGTACCATGAGACTTTGAACGAGTAGCGGCGGACGTGTCCGTGTGGTTTATAACCAGCAAGCAAATCCTCCGAGTGGCTAGCGGATAAGACAGAATGATAAAACAGCTGAGGCAAGTAGGAGTGCTAGTGGCAGGGTTATTCACGGTCCGGAAGGTTGTCAAACACTCACAGAATTACCGTGCCAAACGGACACAACTGGCGACAAGGACGTCCGACTTGGTGAGTCAACCGAGATTATAGTCGTGGGGCGGTCTGACGATGGAGTATTGCTGCGTTGGAACGATATAATACTACAGCGTTTGCCAGCCTCAGCACCATTTCTGGCACCTACTTACCGCTGCAGTGACCCTTAGTGAGGAAAGCAGGGTTGGTACTACTACTTACCCAACCACGTCCAATACCGACCATTTTACTTTCGAGTCCGTTTGACCTGTTGAATGGCATCGTAGACGCAAGAGGTGGTCACTTGTGCGGGGACGGATGTACGACCGTTGAGAGGATGGTACTTGTCTCAGTTGTGGGTTGGGAGAAGCGAGTCTGACAGAATACCTTGTCGTCAACGCCTATATGCCCTGTCA
Source organism: Pisolithus marmoratus (assembly GCA_024613145.1). Lineage (NCBI taxonomy): Eukaryota > Fungi > Basidiomycota > Agaricomycetes > Boletales > Pisolithaceae > Pisolithus > Pisolithus marmoratus. The sequence goes on from JANFAE010000090.1 coordinate 238,001, forward strand.
TAGAACGTTTATTAGTATAAACGATCAACGGAAGACCATATGGAGATCCCATGTAGCTAGCAGATTTCTAATAGAGACTTTCGCCAGCACCCGCGGAATGGCGTGGATGTGCAGATGGCAGTGAGACGTTTGAGACCACCAATCACTTCAGGTTCGTGAGTAGACGTGCTTTTTCATTTCTTTATACAAGGCACGGCGAAGATATGACTTGAAGGGACTAGGGTGGATGAATGACGGGCCTAGATTGGCATCGAGTAGGTAAGCATCGTCCAAGCAGGACTAACGTCATACCATCCACTACTGATAACACTAAGTGAACTACAAGAACTGCATGCTGGATATACACATATGACAAAGAATAAGTAAGATTGGTATAAGTGCGCTAACAGCCGCCGCCGTCCGTTTAAACTTGTTGAGTACTTGCCCCCGCCCTTTCCAATGCTTCCAGTCTGCGCCGCAACTCTGCGTTTGCTTCCTCCGCTGTCCGTGCTCTCTCCTCTGCTGCTTTCGCAACGTCCTCCGCAGCCTGGCGTTGCTCGCGTTCTCTCTGTCGTTCCTCTTCTGCCCTCTGTCGTTCCTCCTCCGCTGCCTGGCGTTGCTCGCGTTCCCTTTTCGCGGCTTCCTCTGCGGCCTCACGTTGCGCACGTTCCTGTCGTCTCTCTTCTTCTTGCTGTTCAGGTTATTGTAAGTATGAATAGCAAACAGTAAATGAGAGACGCGCTACCTGTTGTTCAGCTTTGCGCTTCTGTTCAATTTCCTCGGCCAAAGTAGCCCGAGCTTCCTTATACCTCTTACACACCGGCTCCACGCTGTCCTTTATGCTCGCGATCTGCATCCCAAGAGTTGTGCCTGCTCGGTGGTTCGCGATTTCCTGCTCGACACCCTCAAATAGAGATTTGAGTGCCCAAAACACGGTTGCAGCAAACCAGTAACATTGCGTTTCTTTGATGTCGTAGTTGGGCTCGAGGGTCGAAGTCACATAAAGCAAAGTCGCGAGCTCATTTGCAGAAGGCAGAGGCACTCTTTCAGGAAATGTTAGCATACGGATACGACGATCCTTCTCGTGCACCCCCTCCAGCTGAGCGCCAGCGACACTGTCCCGGGTTGCATAGGAGACGCGATCGTGGGCACCTCGCGGGGGCTTGAAGGAACTACCAGACGAAGTTCCCACATGCTTGGTGGACTTCTGTTTTGTTTTCCTGTTGGTCATAGTAGCTGGGCCTGCACGGGGACTGCCTTCATCAGCACTACTTGCGGTGGCATGCCCTGCATCTGATGAGGTACTGGAAACTACAGCAGTGTCTGGCGGTGTGGCCGGCGACATGGTGGCATCTTGTGGGCTGCCGCGGTTTGTCACAGTGTCGGTTTGGGCGTCTACAGAATTGTCAGTGGGCTAAATAGCATGAATGAACTAAATATGGGAGTGAACAGAAGTACCTATCTCCGGGTTGCGGTCACCGCCACTCCTCTCAGCAATCACAATGGACATGTGCTCTTTGTCTGGGGAGGAAATGTGGAACCGCAAAGCTTCATGCTCTGCACGACCACGTGCCTTGTACCAAACAACTTCCACGACGGAACAGTCGGACGTGGCGGGATTGTCACGGATGCAGCTGCGGTACCATGGTCCAATGTCCTGCGACTCATAGGCGGTGAGTCGGCAGTCGGAGAACAGGCCTTCAATCTTGGGAGGTTCTGAGACCATTCCGAGCATGCGGAGGAACCTCCGAAAAAGTATGCGTAGGTTTCTAAGCATGAACCTCGTGTCGATGGCCATCTTTATAGATGTTGGGGTCGTGGCAGGTTGGTTGGCGGTACTGCCGCTGGGGTTCTTGTTCTTGACTATCGTACACAAAGTGCACGGTCGTGATTACATAATAATAATACAGTTGACACGCCTTGTGTCTAGCTATTATAGTAACCATAAGGATACTTCTCTCCGTAGGTTCCCTTGTTGAAGCCTATCAGTCGACCTTCCATTCATGGATGTCCCTAAACTTACAACCTTCACGCCTTGGCGATGACTGTACGAATGCTGCGCAGCTGAGCCAAATCATAGCTATGGCATAATTGTGTTACTCCATGACGAGATATGGCAGGGCCTGAGAATTGTGTCCACAAGGATATCACGGAATATTGGTGTTATCAATTCTCACAGGTATACATACACTGCACTTGGCCAACTCATATGTCAATTGTAACGCTGCGACAGTGGGTAGATGTAAGAGCCTAAAAAAAATCACTGATAGAACGCGGATCTACAACCATGGTATCTGCTGGAGGTAATCCGCAAGGGAAGGGAAATTCGCGGGAGGCACGAAAGGCAGCGGACCTCCGAGGCCCGTCTTGTTGCTACGGAGACATTGTATAAAGTACCGATTGCAACCCAGCGAGCGGGAAGCGAGAGTGGTATGCCGTGCGTGCCGTCACTGGATACTTTTGTTGAATTCAATGTCAACGGTGTGAACAAAAAAATGAGAAGCAGGGGTCCAAACACTAGCGCAGACTGTTGCAGGGTAAAAAGTACAAGGGAGACTGATCGTAGATGATCACACCGGTATAAGCCATGTCTGAGGATACAAATCGACAGCTTGAGACTCAAATTATGTGTAGAGGGTTGCTATAATTAATCCAGGGGGAACATGAGGAACGAGCACCGTGCTGCAATACTAATGAAAGAACTTATTGCCATCGAGGTCGCATCATCCCATGACTATCAAAGTCTCTCGTGCACCTAAGCGTCAAAAAAGAACAAGGATATTGTGTGTGCATGCAGGATGGTTGCGATGCAGATGCTATGATGAGAACCTACCCGAACCCGAACCTTCAATATAATTAGGGAACGTGCAAGGGGCATGGCATCGGGAAATCCGACAAAGACAGTTCGTAATAATACCAGCGATAAGGATGTGTACGGATTTACATGTGCATGTGTCATATAGGCTGTGGCCGGTGAGTTTCCCAGGGATATCAATCGATGGCAGTTCGGCATCGAGAACCAAAACCCACTTACCATATGTGCACCAACCTTGTAACTCGTCGATAGGCGGGTCGAATCTGTATATGCATGCAAGCGTTCGTTAGTCAATGTTTTCTGGGAACAACATGCTAAGATGAAATGAAACGTCACCGCCAGACACAAAGCCAGTCAGTCACCAGCGATTTTCTGGGATACGACCCTCAACAACGTTCCAACTTCAAAAAAGACACGATAGTCAAGATGTAGATCGATCTTAGATGAGCTCCATTCGGATGCCCAGCAACTGCCCCACCGTATTGCCCAGTTTTGCCTGTGGGCGACACTGTGAACTCAAGAGATAACAACAGAATCCTGTTGATCATCGGTACTCTTTCCACACGCGACAGAATGACATTCCCCGAGGTTAATGGTGCTCCAGCCAGTGACAGTCGATGGGCCCTCGGAGTAAAGGAGTCGGGGGAATTGACCAAGCGTGGTCCACCCTTTGTTCTGGAGTCCGAACACCCATTCGAACGGGCGAGATGGGAGAGGGAATAGCTGATGTCACCGTAGACAAACAGGTATCAAAATTGATATTGGCGTCAAAATGATACATCTGTACAAGGACAGGAATACAAAGGGAGAAAACGAGCATGAATTAAACGCGCAGTCGTAGAGTGATCGCGATTGTCGAGTCCAGTTCGGATCAGGAGTTCGGCCTAGGCCTGGCCGAGTAGACGAAGGAAGGCGCGAGTATAATAGCATTTCAATTTTCCAGTGCTGCCAGTGTTCAAATTAATTCATGGAGTTCAGAAATCGTCTTACCAGGGGACGTCCCATCCCTACATAACCGTCATCAGCCTTGAGGAGTGGCCACAAAACTCGCTTCGTGAATGACTGTACCTTACGTTGCGAATGCGGCGGGAAATTTGAAGTCTTATTCGGCGCCGGTCTCGACTCACGATAGAACTGGAAGGTGATCCTAAAGAGTAGGCCACAAATATAATGCAGGTCCCTGCTGCGCTACGCAGCGATCGAGACTCGTCCGGAAGGTTATCGGACATGAAACTTGAAGGCCTGTCGCAAAACTTCAACTGGTACGCGGAAACGCGTTTATTTGAGTATGCTTTGTAAGTGTGAATTATGTAAGCACGCTCTCGCCGTTTTGGAAAAACCATGCATATCCTGACTTCGGCAACGCGGTGGTACCGGCTCACTATTGTTTCGCTGACATGCTAGTGATCCGAGCAGAAACTGTTGCCTATTCCCATCGAGGTCATTCGTGTTTACGAGGACGAGTCCAAATGGAGTGTCGTGTCCCACTCACCAGTCCAAGACATGATGATTTGTGATTAGCATCATTTTGTGCCAGGTAATTTTTGATCCGGGATTATACACCGTGTCGGCGTCCGTTGATGACAGGGGTTCAAAAAAATCTGTACATCAATGGCTCCTGCACACGTCCGAGGCCACTTCCGCGGTGACCGTCCTGTTATACATGCACAGGAAAACGTATAACATGAGTGAAGGAGAGTAGTCGTCGTCAGTTTGGATGGAAAACAGAAATGGGAGGGAAGTTACATACCTCTTGCTTAACTATCCGTCTCCGTTCAGCCTCCTCAGCCAAGGCTCTCCAAGCCGACGATACCAGGCGCAAACTTCATCCACAATGTCTCTCGCATTGGATCCGCTTGCCGATCCTCGTGCCTCATTGATCATATGCAATATTTTGCACGGCAGCCTTGAAGAGGGACGTGAAGGTCTTGGCCATTCGTAGGTTAGCCTGAGTAACCCTGCTGCCAGGCCCTCGAAAGACCCAATGAAAATCATAAGTTCGAAAAAATACCAAGTGTCACGGACAGCAACATCAGCGGGAGTGAACTGCTCCCTTTAACACTTACCCACATTGTGGAATGCACATGCATGCCCTGCGAAGAGCCTCAAAGTACGTGTTGCTAGAACTCTTCATCGGTTCATCAGAGAGCGTCTTCTGTCAAGGCGACCTGCAGGCTAGATCAAGAACTTGTTCAGAATGTTGACGTGAATAGTGGAGGATGCCTTATATGAAGTCTGAGCTCAGTGCACACCGGCACACTCTTCTAATGAGTCTTCTGGAATGCAAGTGTCGTCTAATGGAATCCTCGCTGTATTCAACGGTCTTTCTACGTCGTCCATACCGCGAGGGAATAATGGTGGGCAGCACAATCGTAGTGAATAACATGTTGTGTTGTCAGTCTCCCACCTACCCAAGTTCGGGCTTATAAATTCAACGCAGGAACCGCCACAGAGTGCCCGCCGTTCTTTCCTCTTGACCGTCACGACGACCGACATCCATGAACAATATCTTCGTTACTTCGATAAATGTGGATCTCATGTACATCCTGGCCAACGTTCCATTAGCCGGCGGGTAGAACGGGGGAACCCGTGGATGTATGTCCTCAGCGAAATCTGCTCCACAATACTCCTTATGCATCTTATTGATTGAAGGACCTGATGGGATGCGGACACAGGGCACCTGTTCACTTCCTACCAGTATCAACACCACCTTAGTCGGCTGGGATATCTGGTCAGTGTGCTACTGCATCTTCCATTGCAATTTCTCTTGACACGTTCCCTCCAGTGGCGGTACATTGGCAGCTTTTATCTTCCATGGTGAGTATGATAGGAGTATGTCAAGCTCACCTGATCCTACTGGAACCTTGGGAATGATTAGAGCAAGAGGGAAAGCATTATGGGCGAGTGGCGGTAAACTCGCTCATGGCTCAGTAAGTTGGCAGATACTGTTAGCGATCCGTGTGGTCTGACGTGTTCAGAACCCTTCGATATCCGTGTACTGCATGCCCAGGGTCAAAACTCTCACTTGACGGTTACTCGGTACTCAATCAACAGAGGTTCCGGTGACTCGCTCCAGCGCGACAATGGGGCGCCGCATGGTTGGATATTTGAAGAGGTGTGTCTTCCGCTAAATTCCTGAGTGTGTTGGTTGCTTATCTCCCACGTAGGTTGACTCTCGAACGATGCCCCTGTAGATGTCACTCTCCCCTAGTGCATAGCGGACTCAACCACATTACCTTCATAGGACCTCTTCGATCCTATTACCCATACGCGTCGGAATTGTGCGGTCTCATGGCTCAGTGGAATACCTGCCACCTCCAAGTGGGTGGTAATTAGGTGGAGCTCAACGTGCCGTGCTGCACACGGTGCTTAGAGACAAGCTATGAGCCGCCTTGTAGTTGTGAGTGGATTGCGTGTCAAATGTCACAGTATTATTATTCAGGAAGCCCCACAGGACATACGTCGCAGTGAGAAAGTCCCGGCGCCCAGTCGACGGTAACTGTCATCGCTCGTGATTTTGAGTTCATTCCATGCAGAGTTCCCGGGAGTACCTAATTCTGTCCGTAGTAGGCGGTAGGACCCTTGACGACGTCAAAGCTAGCTTAAAACTTGTATCCCCTATACCGAGAGGAAATCTATCCCTCTTCGTGAATTATATCCATGTCATGTACAACTCTTGATGGTGTGTGTTCGTGCACTAGGACCTCTATATTTTGTACTGCAAAGTTTCTGGAGTTGAGGTAATAGTGCAATCCGACCACCAGACGAGCTCGAATGTCATATGTAACCCACAGTCACTTTTACGGTATATTCGGTTTGTCTCCACGCTACAAATCCTTACACATCCACCTGTTTATCCTACCCCGAATACCCTTGTTAACCGCCTCTTCACCACAGAACTCACGCGCCCAACTGCAACACAGTTATCAGCACCAACTGTGCACTGCTGAAATTATCCGAAAAAATGTCGAACGTCGAACGTGGAGACACACGTTAGGAAGAGGTCTGGGCTTATGTCAAGAGGTAGATTCCATCCAGGATGGTTCGCTGATGATCTGGCGGACATCGTCAACCTGACATTTCCACTAGTTGAAGTCATATGGAGATCGATGTACGTGGCAGGCGTCTGACAGAGGACCTCTTGAAGTTGTCGCATTCGTCATTATGCCGCAAGCCGAGCATCATACGTGACGAGTCCCTCTTCGCCTCAGACATACTTATCTGTATGACCCACCATCGAGTACTAATAGTCATGGAAGGCAGTACGTGATCATGAGCAGTGACCTATAGACGACGACTTGAACGACGACGCCACCTTTTCAGACGGTCATGTTCAGGGAACCTCGAGAATGGGAGCATCCCGACAGGCGAACAAAATGAAAAAAAAAAAAAAAAATACACGGAAGGACTTACGCCTATTGTTATTGCAATCCGCGAGCCTTCTATCTGACCTTGGACACGTCTACTGGAGTGGTCCGCACAAGTCAGGAGGTTGACTAAGAAGGTAAGCTGCGGTCCATAACTACGTATGTCAGGTTCCCTAGACACAAGAATTCACGAGGAAAACAGATCCAATCCAACTGCATGCGGTTCTTTGTCTTTCGTCCTTCCACTCTCCTGCGTGACAATGGGCATCACTGGTAACGAGCATATCCTTCCATGCTGTGACACCCCTATGTGTGTACGTCTTCAATGGCAGACGACCCGCACGGGATGAAAGAAGGCTCTGCTATCCTCCACGGTATGCATGTCTGTGGTTCACTATGTTACATATTTGACAGTTCTACACTCGCAAGCTACCACAAGAAGTTGACAGTTGCGGCCAGCGGGTGAGCGTTACGAGTTGCGGTCTTCAAATGGCTGGAACGCACTCGATGGACGCCAAAGAGAAAGTAGAAGATCATCTGGAATTGTACCCCATGAAGTGTGTAGTCTCACTCAAATATCTCACACATAGTAAACTTACTGCCATTTGCCATTGTTAAGACAGTTATGTGGACATTGGAATTGAGATTTCAACTCGCGATATATTCTTCACTGGCCATTCCTATCTCTGTATCCTCTGGTGTTCTTTCACACGTCTCCAGGATCGTTGTTCCGAGTGTAGGACCTGCTTCCCAGCAATTTCACTTTCCTCGCTGCATCAAGACAGAAATCTTACCCAATCATATTCGTACTTCACGTCCGGCATCCAACAAGTTCGCATTCAGATATTTTGTGACGGCGTTCACGTCTCTAAGGACTCCATCCAACAGTAGCTCCCGATGCGCAACTACGCAATATGGTGAGAAGGTAGCGAGCAAAAGTCCCATGTGGTAGCGTCGTAACGAGCGTTGCGCATAGGTAGGAACAGGAGGCGGTCATCGAGAACGAGCTCAGTAGAGATATCAACATTGGTCGGGCCCAAATGCAGCGTCCGTGCGCGATTTTCAAAAACTAGGTCAACCGTGCCAAAGCAGTAAGTAAGAAGTTGAGCCCAAGGCCCGTATGATGTTTAAGCAGCGGAGAGTGGGCGCTATAATCATATATTCGAGGCAACATCGATGGGAGCGACATTTCCTCAGAATTCCGCAGTATATATTGCTCAAGTTCTTCATCGATTCATAGGGGGCATCTTCTTTGAAGGGTGACTTCAATCACATTGCTGAGCATGTCCCAACGTCTTGGAACTGTCGACCTGGAAAAGTAGAGGATGCCCCGGAGTGGCATCGGGGAGTACGTACTTTAACTGAGCTCAGTACCAACGGACCCGGGATAAAATCCCCCTACAATGTAAGCGGTCTCCTTACTGTGCTTGATGTCTTAAGATGGTTTATCCTACTTCTGGCAGTATGTCAAGGCTTTATTCTTGGTGGCACTATGATCCACCGACGAGTCCACCCGCATGAAATATTAGGAGCTGAGTTGCACGTTCGTCTCGTTCGTTCTTGTGGATCTTCACAATAACAGACTCCGCCGCGATGTGTCAGTACTTCCGCGAGGAACCGTTGGGATGTAACTTATGTCGTCGATGGCATGATACTCATCGTGCATCATCACCAGCTGTGTATCGTATGTCCAGTCTCTCACTTGACGACTGCCCAATCAAGGCTCCAGGCCTTAAGAATGTCTTCTCGTTCACGTGCGTAGTGGTTGTTCTGGTCAGCCTTGAACTCCAGCTACGGTGCTTCCATAGATCCCACTTCCCCACTCCTCCCATCCTATGGCAGACTCGAACAGATTATATTTGCGTTCTTCGACCACCGCACCACCGCACGTATGCAGTCCGTGCTCTAGTGCTCGTGAATGTTGCTGTCCTTCCACGGCTTCCACCTTTTTCAGTTACACATGGCAATCACCTATATGGTGTGACGTACTTGGAGCATTCGCTGACCAAGGTGAGGCTAATAGTTTCCATTGGTGTAGTATACATACTGATGTGGAGCTCCAGGAAGCAGTTTGTTCGTCTGGTCAACGTGCTTAAAATTCTGTGCGCAAGTTGAAGACACTCGTTGACAGTCGAGGTTTGAACACGGCCTAGATGTACAAGAGCTTGATCATCTGGAATAAGGACGTGGCGCTTGATGGTTCACTGTAACCATACGGCGGCTTTCATCTGTTGTCTGTATGTACCTGTTATTCGTCGTCCGCACGTTCTTCTATACCATCTCCCCCATCCATCATCAGTCCATCGGTGTCATCGACTGACTACCTACGTTAAGCTACGAGAGAAAGTTATGGCCTCCGAGCGCCAATAGCAATTTATCAGCCTCAACAAGTATCCCTCTGCGGACAGTTTCAAACCCAAATAGGCTTGCACTCAGGAGCATTCCAAGATTTATCTTTTCAAGGGATAGCTTCCGCCAGTCAGGCAAAAAAAAAACGCTGTCCACTCACGCGCCATATTGCTTAGTACGCCCTGAAATTCCAGAGCACGGTGATCCCTCAAGTCGTTGCAAAGTGAGAAAAATTCCTCTGTTGACATACACCAACATGAAATGTGCACATGCAATGAGAGTGTATTGGTATCGCAATCGTAAGTGTTGCGAATTAATGTCAGTCTTTCAAGGCTTTCGCAGTTGTCTGCTGGGGCCCGAGATACCAGGTCACCAATATCTGCAGTTTCCTTGAAGAAGGCGCATATGTCAACAGTATTCAAGGTTACATGACACACTCCAAAGAAAGCCTTACAGAGCATATGCGCTGCCGAGGCAGCAAGACCGTCTTCATCAGAATATGGTACTTCAAGAAAGATTGGCTTCCTTTTTTTAGCCTGTGCTACGTAGTGTTACGTTCTACGATTCGTAGCATTGACTTCACCAGGGCCGGTGCACCTGCACAGCGCACGCACGCACGCATGGGTAGGGCTGTAATAAGCTACAAGAGAATGTTATGACCTACAAGTACCAACAACAATTTATCCAGTTCAACGAGTGCTTCTTCGCAAGCAGTTTCCGATAAGGATAGCCTTGCATTGCGAAGCCAGCCAAGACTCGTATTTTCAAGGGATAGTTCCTCCCAGTTGTCCAAAAACATGCTGGTCACTCTCGCACCACATTTGTTATTATGCACTTCCTGACAAACATTATTCCCGGTGGTTCATTCACAAAACAAACGTGCCACTTACTACGTGTAATAAACTGCCATCTGTGGACAGACAAGTAGCCAGACAACCATACACGTGTACATTCCAGAACACAGTGGCCTCGCAAGTCGTTGTAATGGGAGGAGAATTCGTCGGCCGATATATGCCAGTCTAAAAGCTGTACATGCAATGGTGGTGCACCTGACTTCCACCGCTGGGTGAGCCATTCAGAAAGAGGGTCCGTGTCCAAATCCTCGCTGTTACAAATTAAGGACAATCGTTCGAGGCTGTCCCAGCTGTCCATTGAAGTCTGCACTACTGGGCCACCAGTTTCCTTGAAAAAGGCGCAGATATCCCTAGTACACAGGGTAGCATGACGCACCCCAGAGAAAGCCTGGCAAAGTATATGTGGTGCTGAGACACAAAGAGGGTCACCAGGAGAGCATACAAGTCCCCATACTCTTGGTTTAAGAGTAAGATAGCGGACGTGGCTAAATTTTGGTCCAAACATGCTGAAGGTAGAATTGCTTTGGTGAGTATATTCAAAATGTTCAAGCTCTGGCGCTACAATGGCATCCATAAACATGCAGAGATCTGCAGCATCCATCACAAGTCTCTGGAGAAGAGGAAAGTAGAGGCTGTCCCGTTTAAGCGTCCAATGTCGATCATGAGCAAAATCAATGATGAACGTGAGTGTGGTCAATGATTGGGTGCAGATACGTGAAAGGAATGATGGATCATCAATCCACCTAACTGAAATGCTGAGTGTTATCAGAGGGTTAGGAGGCATAGTAAACACCTCGGATGAACAACACTGCCCTAGAACCAGATGCCTGAGTGCAGGGGAATGTGTCGGTGAAAGGAAGCATGGATTGTCATGAACATCATACAGCCTAACATCTTCAAGGCAGGGAAATTCCAAATAGTCAAACCTGCGAACGATGAGAGACAAGACATCCTGTGAAACGCCGTCGACATGGAGGCTACGCAAACGTTTTGTGTCAGGGATGATTACGTCCAACAAGTCGCTTATTTCTGATTGATCGTCCTCATACCGGCCTTTAATTGCAATATCAAGAGGATGTTGACGGCTCCGCTTCAGCTGCATCGTCACCCAATACCAGTCTGAACAGAGCTCCAACTTGATTTTGCTCCAGTAACCAGGGCTGTTCAAGATTACACCCCACCATTGTCGCGAAACCCTAGCCAAGTTCTGCCTCAGCTTAGAAAGTTGATGTGAACACTCGCTGCTGCGAATGAGGAGAAAGCCCAATATCATCGTCACCAGCTCGATAGGAAGACGACAAGTCAAAGGGGGTCGTTTCTCGACCAATATACTGATTTTCTTTTTACTTCGCCGGGTCTTGACAGCCATGCAGATTGCCACGAGCTATAGGTATGATGCACTGTCGAGTTAGGTAGAGGTCCAACCCAAGGGAATAAGTGAACTTACAATTTGTTTGGTGATCAAAGTCTGTGGGAGTGGAGTGTGAATGGATAGGTGTAATGAAAGGGTAGTTACAGTTACACACGTTGCAGGCAACGGACTGTTTCGATTGAGAGAATACCTAAATTCCGCTTTCGCATCAGCTAGCTTCGTTGCGACTACTTTCACAGGTAGAACTCACGACAAGTCAACTCGTCAGAGGCTCAGAGCCAGGAAAGAGGGGGTGTAGGAGGGTGAGGTTAGAGTAGTCGGGTCGTGGGAAGAATCGTCATAGGGGCCCTGAGGGGGGCCTGTCGGACCCAGTGCAACATCTCATCCTGGTTAGCTGGCAGGTAGAACGGAGATCATGCACGAGAGCCTATCTACTTTGTACTGCAGGATTTCCGAGCGATCACTTGTACGGTATATAAATTAGGAGAGTTGGCCTTTCCACGACAAACAGCTACGACTTAAGCACTTATCTACACCGAATACCATCTCCCCCTTAACTGCCTCCTCCTCACCGCAGGTCTCACGAGCCCAATCGCAAGCGCAAGTCCCCCAATCGTCAGCACCAACTGCGCCTTGTTGAAATTCTCCGAAAGAACGTCGAACGTCCCCGACGGAGAGACGCGCGTTAGGAAGAGGTCGAGACCTATTGCGAGAACGAGAGACGTCGATTCGAGCCTGGATGGTGCGCTGATGATTTGGCGGACGTTGGCCACCTGCGTTTACAACCATGAACAGTACGTGGGGATCGAATATTAGAAGCGGTAGTATGAAATGAATCAAGTTGTCATACCTCGTAATTGTGCGACAGCGAAAGCCGAGCATCATCTGGCAGTACCGCATCATACGTGATCAGCCCTTCCTCCGCCTCTGATGGCGACACCTTGCCAAGGGGTCTTCGCGCGTCTAAGAGTCTCCGCGGCACGAAATGCACGGCGTGTCTGCGGTTTGCCACTGCAAAGCAACGTCAAATTATTGTCAATCAACCGATGGTATCAGAATAAAATCAAGGTAACACCCACCAATCAGATTCTTGATTGTCACACCGAGTCGGGTCGATGTCGTCGAAAGTGCGGTGACCCCGTACGGAATAAGATATGCTTGCTCGTACGTCGTGATATCGGTCGTCGCGTTCGAATAAGACGACAACTCCGAGCTACAAAAACGATAAACGAGGAATTCAACCAAAATCCCAAGAGAAGTAGGGAAATAGAAAAAAGCCATACCTGCGCGTCACATCGTCCGGCTTCTTCCCCTCGTACATCTCCACAGAAACGATCCTCCAGCCCTTCGTACCGCCGCCTGCCATCCCCACACCAGCTCTATCCTCGAAATACGTATACACCAGCCAATGATCTACCAACGCCGCCCGGACATCGTCGCATCTCCCCTCTGGAGCGGGTAACCTCACTTGGTACAAAACAGTCCCTTTGACGCTATCCAGGACATACAACCCACACATTGCTCCCAGATTCTCCTCTGGTCCCGTCTGTGCGCCAGATCCCTTTACTTCGGTCAACACGACCCTCAGATGCCTGTTCAGGTACTTATATAACGTCCTGCGGTCTCCCAGAACCTTCCCAACCGAGGCCTCCTCGCCCACTCTCTTCCCATTCAGAATTGTCTCCCAGATCGTTTCTCCAGGGCCAAGTGTAATCTTCCACGTCGGGTACGCGACGTGTACAATGGAAACGTCGTCGTTGAAGGCAAGGCGATGTCCGACGAGCTGTGTGCGCGTCGATGCGTCGTTATTGCTACTCGCCCCAGGACTCGAAGGAGAAGAGATGCGTGCGGAGAGGACAAGGTGTAATGATGGAGCGAGACGTGCCAGGGAAGCACGGGTGGCGGGAGTATCAGGATATAACTGGACCTATATGTAACGTAGCCGGTCAGTGCAAACCACACACGAAAAGAACCAACGCATGGCTATGAAAAAAAGGAAGTACAGACTTACCTGTAAAAACTCATCCAGCATCGCAACAGTCCCCTGCCCATCGGGGATAACAAAAGACTCAATCATCGGACCCTGTATCACATCCTTCCCCTCCAACGGACCGTTCCTCGAGCGGGGGGTATCGCCCTCACCATCTTCAGGACGCACATCATCGCCAGTTAACGGGTCCACTTCGAATACCACTGTATCCACAAGGCCCTTCGAAGAAGAAAAAGAAAGAAATCAGTAAAACCTGCCACCTAGGTGGCAGGAGCCACATACATTATGTGCTTGTCTCTGCGTTACCAGCACCACAGTCTGCTTCGTCGTCTCCTCTTCATTGGCGAGACGTCCCGCCTTCGCAGGTAATACGTACATCTTGACGGGCAACACTCTCCCTCCCACACGCCCAGACGCCCATCCCAATCCAAACAAGCGCCTCCAAATTACCCGCCCATTGCTCGAGTCCAGGCCATATAAGACCCCCCCCGTAGTGGCCGCGACGATCACTTGGCGGAACCCAAACTGGTCGCTGTGGAGGGTGTCAGAACTTTGTGTGGGTCCAACTTCGCGGGTGATGGGGCCCATAGTGTACGTGTAAAAGTGGTGTAGGATACTCTTGGAGAAACGTCGGATACAGGTTAGCACTGTACTAGAAATGCCCTGGCCAACCGTTGATCCTGTGGACAGGCTGCCAGATGCAGTCGGTGGAGGTAAAGGTATGAAAGCGGCAACACGAATAGTCGAGAGTGCTTCCTCGCGGGACCACTGCAGAGTGTTGTGTTTCCATAGTTGAAGCGTGCCTGTTGACGTTGTCAGGAGTAATCGCGTAGTCTCGTCGGTTTCACTGGATCGTCCGTCGAATGTGACCTTTGGAGAAGTGAGAGGTGAAAGAGGATAAGAAGTGATCGCTTACGTGTCGGATTACACCGTGTTCGTGTGTTTGGAATGGGAAGGCGTATCCCGTTACTTGTCCTTTACCCTCTGCCAGACGAGGGGTGAACGTCTGGTGGATTGCTTGCTATACCACCGTAGCTTTCAATACCCGCACAGATAGAGACAAACGAGAACACATACACGGTTTGCATGCGACCAATATACTCTCGCGATGCGAGGTTCGCCGTCCTCATCCAAGCTCCCTGCAAAGTACGACTCGGTATGCACCCGTGACGGTGCCTGCTCGTTCCTATCAGATTGGTAGAGTGACAGTCGTCCAACTGCATACGCACCACGTCGGTAAATTCCCAGATCAGCCGCAAAGAGTCTCCGCCGTACCTCATGACATGAACAGACCCGTCCTGCGTGAATGCGATAAATTGTCCTGCGCCCCCGAGTCCGATATCCTGGATATGCGTGTAGTTGACCCCGGGTAGTATCTGGACCTGTCCTTTCAGTTCTGGGGTGAGCACCGCCGCTCTAATTGAAGACGATTCCAGCCACGCCAGACAAGGTCCTGGTACAATGAGAGGAGAAGCAGACGCTTTAAGGAAGACGAAACCGGGCATGTCCGTTGCAAGGTTGGCAGGGATATCGACAGATGCGATGACCGACCCGCTGGCTATGGATAGAGTGGTGACGTGAAGAGTGTATGCTGCCTTAGACCTGACGAGACCGATAGCGTAGACGGCGTCTGGTGTGATACCGATGTGAGAGTACACCACGAGAGACCTATCCTAGTGTCAATTGCGTCGCTGATCTCAAGAGTAGTGAGCAAACCCATTGTCCGAAGAGCTCCATGTCCATGCGACGTCGCCAGACTGGCTGTCTATGCGACTGACAGTGTCGCCATTAGTGAGCACAAAGAGCGCCGTGCTCCCTTCGACAGATACCCGCCCTGTTATGATCGCCGTGTGTTGTAGTTCGTGTTGTCTAGCGTGCTTAGGGTTATGAAGTCGACGTTCAAGGAGAAGATGACCCGTGGATGTGTCGTACGTGCGCAGGGTGGACCCACCAGGGCCTGAGAGTAATGCGACGTCTGCAACGAGTGTCTAGAATACGAGAAAGCCAGAACATAAAGAGACGTACTCAAGTCGTCGTACACGTCGAAGGCCATGATGTGGTCGTCATCGTCGTGGATGCTCCTCCAGACTGGCGACGAGTTTCAGCACACTCATGAACAGAGTGTCCTAACCTTACCTATCTCTCCGTCGGTCGCATTGAGTGCAGCAAAGACGTTGCTGGCTGTCACTGTGAGGACGAGGTCGCCGTGGAACGTGTTTTGGAGTGGAACGCCGATGAGTCTGCTGTGCCAGTCGACGACGCCGACGTCGGATTCGTGCAGCGCCCAGCTCGCGGCTGCCAACGACAGCGACACGACGAGCAGCGAGTGGAACATAATTCAGAAACGAAGAGTGGCGTATATTGTAGCTACACTCAGAACCAACCCACGATGGGCTACGACCCCGACCGATGGATCGCACAGCTGATGGACTGCCAGCATCTCCCAGAACAAGACATGAAGATGCTCTGCGACACCGTCCGAGCCATCCTGCTCGAGGAATCCAACATTCAGCCTGTATCGACCCCAGTCACCATCTGCGGTGACATCCACGGCCAGTTCTGGGACCTCCTCGAACTGCTCAGGAAAGGCGGCAGCGTGCCGGAGACCAGCTATATCTTCATGGCACGTAGGTGTTCCTTGTGGACCGCAGCTTCGGCAGCTCATACCCTCTCGTAGGGGGATTTCGTCGACCGGGGCCACTACAGTCTCGAAACCGTATCATTACTCCTGGCACTCAAAGCAAGGCAAGCTGATCCGGTCATTACTTGGCTCATGTCGTTCATAGTCATTCAGATATCCTGACAAGGTCACTTTGTTGCGAGGTAACCATGAAAGTCGACAGATCACCCAAGTCTACGGATTCTATGGTCGGTCCTGTATTCGCTAATGGGCGATACTAAAAGTCTTCCCAGACGAATGCCAACAAAAGTACGGAAGCGCCGCAGTATGGAAAGCTTGCTGTAACGTGTTCGACTATCTCAATCTCGCTGCGGTACGTCACCATGCATACCCAACGTGCATCGAGCTTATCGTCCCATCCCAGATCATCGACGGAGAGACGCTGTGCGTGCACGGTGGACTCTCTCCTGATATACGTACCCTCGACCAAATTCGCGTCCTCTCAAGAGCTCAGGAGATCCCACATGAAGGTGCATTCTGCGGTACGCTTTCAGCGTTCCCAAGTTGGAGTCGTTTGATGATGTTTCTACAGACCTCATGTGGTCGGATCCCGACGACATCGATAACTGGGCTGTGAGTCCCCGCGGCGCAGGCTGGCTATTCGGGGGAAGCGTCACTCGAGAGGTATGTCATCCGTGCCGTTTACTGGGTAAATCGCACCCAGCCTTCTAAACTGCACGCTACATGGTCGCAGTTCAACCATGTCAACTCCCTCACTCTTATTGCCCGTGCCCACCAACTTGTCCAAGAAGGTTACAAATACATGTTCGACAACGCCCTAGTCACTGTATGGTCCGCACCCAATTATTGCTATCGATGTGGGAACATGGCGTCGGTGTTGACGCTGAGAGAAGGCGGGGAGCATGACTTCAAAGTATTCGGACCGGCGCCCGAGAACGAGAAGGATAAGGGGATGAGCAGGCGGAATGTGAGTGTTTTCTGTGGCCCTTTGGCATGAACTCTCATTTCCGTTTCGTTACTAACCGTTCCACGACAGCCAGGAATGCAATATTTCGTGTAATTATGCTGTATCATATTTATCGCTGTCAGATATACCACCCTTCTTACTCTCGACGGGGCTGAAGATTGCGAATAGAGCATGTGGAACCCGTGTTGTTCTCTCTGCCCAGCCTAGGCTCTTCGGATGTCTCCACGACTGCGGAGTAGGGATGTAAGACCTCAACTCCACCAAACCACAGGAGTATGCCGGACATCAGATTTCACCAAACTTGTCTGCATACGTGATTACGACCCCCCTCCAGTCATGTTCTCCCAACAGACTTACGTCCGCTTCTGTTCCAACCTCACCTCCTTTCCCCTTGTCCTCCGCCTATCCATCCAGACGTAATCCGCCGTCCCGCTACTACGGCGTCACATCCACGAATATGAATATGATCGGGAACGTTGGCCACCTTCATCACTTAAGGAAATGCCGTTGTGACTGCAGCTAAGGGCCACTGCTCTTGAGTAGTGATCTGCCCTGCAATCGTGGATCAGCTCCCGCGCATCATGAACCAAATAGGAACAAATGCACCCCTAGTGCGCCACACGCTCGTTCATCTGTCGGGAAATTGCGTTCGCACTGGAAGATAGGGTTTCTGCACATCAAGAAGCTGATAGGAAGTTATCGATGGCCTTACGGATGCTGCCCTTGTCCGGACCTGGTGTAGCGGCCATTAAATTACCGCCCATCATGATGCGTTAATAATACAGCTCGAACGCCACAGAAATTCATTCACAACGGCCATCCACATTACGTAATATCTCCGACATCCATGACAGCCACTCACAACTCCCTTGTCCTTTTACCTTGGCACTTACTTGAAAGAGCAATTCAGAAGTAACAATGTGGATAAACGGCGTGATCCTCGGTCCCAGAAAAGGACAAGGTTTGCGGCCGGAGGGATAAGTGCGGAAAGAGTTCTGATTGATCCATTCCGGATTATCGCAGCGTTCAGATATTGATTGGCCACGCCCGGATCGCAATAACTGCCAAGAACCCATGCCCGCGTTTCGTAAGGTCATCATAACTTCA
The DNA here is from genome assembly GCA_024613145.1 of Pisolithus marmoratus. NCBI lineage: Eukaryota > Fungi > Basidiomycota > Agaricomycetes > Boletales > Pisolithaceae > Pisolithus > Pisolithus marmoratus. The sequence continues at coordinate 256,442 of JANFAE010000090.1, forward strand.
TACCACGCCCGCGTTCCCCAAATTTATCGAAACTTCCTGGAAGCCATTATTAGGTTGGATTTGCTACGAGCAGTATAAATATGCCTTAGGGATGCGGCTATCTGTTGTGTACTGCGAGCCATGTCCCGGCAGAGAGGTTCTGGCAGTTTCCCCCTAATCAGCAACACTCCCATTTCCCCTGCAGGTAATGGTTATACATCACAGCCCATACAAATTGTGAACGAGACGTTTCATTTCATTGGCTCGCATGACGCAGCAACACTACCGATCTACAACCAAGGTGCGAATCATTGCCGCAATGCCGAGTCTCAAAGAACGTATGTCTAACCTTCGATAGCTTCACCGGTAAACGATGCAACTGCAAACGAGTTCCATTCAGTCTTGCCCTCCAATAACCCGTCGGCGACCTACACATGTCAACTAGGGAATGGATGCCTGTTTCCTTTGGAGGGGACGACCACTTCCATTTATTTACACCTCCGCAATCATGGTTTAATTCACAAACATCGCGACCGTGCTCCCTGCCCATGGCCTATGTGTTCTTCAGTAATGCGTTGGGGGAATGTTGCTCGACACATTATAGAGTGTCATCTGTACGTGACGAAGGAATGCGTGTATTGTGGGAAGACGTACAAAAGGAGTGTGGATCTCAATGCACACATGATAGTTTGCTTCGAAGTAGGTTCTCTTGCTTATCTGAGAGGCGGTAGTCAATTTATTTCCTCTACATAGAGGATGTACGGCCATGCAACCTTGGCTGAAACTTCTAACTTTTTGCAACACGCCTTGTGAGGCGCCTTGTTCTGGACCACCTGGATGTATTTGTTAGCTATTGGACTAGAGCCGTATAAACTCCTTCATAAGAACCGATACTACAGAATGCCAACTTGCCACCGATGCAATACAGCGGCACGCTAAGATTATATCGACAATTCCTTGCATAAAATATACTGACCAACACGCAAAATGGGAATAACAAAGACTTGAATGGGGGTGGTGGGCGCAGCATGCGTGTATTCGACGAGTAATGCATACTCTATAGGGCCCAGATCTCTCAACGGAAAACCATGAAGCACGACAGCAAGAATGGTGTTTGAGAGAAATTTTACTTGCTGGCCCTTGTCTCCTCGTAAATGCAACATGGACAATTGTCTCATTGCGTGGACAACGGCCGCATACGAGCCGCGCACCACATACTAGAATGCACTGATTGCCATCCCCACGTTTACCGTTCATAACGCTTGCTATTTCAGCTGAGGAGATCTTCATAAATGATGGTTCGATGGCATATAGAAAATGGATAGCCTTATGGGACCTGATATAAAGCTCTCAAATGGGCAAAATGAAATGTCCCCTGATTCTTACCCTTCGACTACTTTGACATCCATTTGGATGCATTTCCTGCGAACTAGTGGTACTGCAGAGCGTGGGTGGTGGGGGTCAAGGTAAAAGAGGTTATCGGCTTGGGAACCCAAGAAATAGTATGAAGACAAAGGACGCCCCCCGGCAATACCGGCGGACTGCGGGAGTGTGAAAAGTGCCTGTAGGGTAGCAATAATCAGTGTATTATACTATAGAGGCCAGGCCAGGAACCAACCTTGATGGCTCCACAGTAGGGGTTGACGCCTTTGAGACGACTGCCAACCAGCACCAGTACAGCACGGCCACCCCAAGAAGATCTCGCCAGTCGCCATGGCGAGCGCATATGAACATTGGAAGCCGAATATGCATCCGTTTGGTAAACTACGCCGTCAGTAGCGACTGCGACACCAAGGCCCGCTTCTGGAAGGGTATGAACAAGCGTTCTAGAAAGATGCTCATCAGCCCCTTTGAACTGCGAAGGCTGGGAATGTCTACTTGATTGCACTCGCGGCTGTGCTAGGTCCAAACCACTGCATGACGTCTTTCCCGAGATCTTTTCCAGCGAGAGCCATACGATGCACACTGAAGGGAGCTCGAGGCAAGGGATTGTCAAGGAACCAGGTTATAATCTGCACGTAAGTTGCAAAATCTGTGGTGCAAACTGCTTGTGGTGGACACCTACAGTCTGCGATATATATAAGTGTGAGTAGGTAATTGGCGGCATAGCCTTACCTCGTCCCAGATACAAGTGGAGCAGGGAATTCGCTAACAATGTCTGGCCGGCGGGCAGCATACATCCCCATCCTGCGATGCTAGTCCATCCCTTTTCACCTGTACTGGACCAATTCCATATCTTCTGCTGTGGACTGCATGGGGTAATGGATTGAATGCCTGAAACAAGATCGGAATCAAGTGCAGCAAGAGTTGACACTGCAAGCATTTCACAATTTTTCTTGCCAAAATATGTTGAAAAAATGGAAAGAAGAGATACTCTTTTATTTGGGCTGTGTTCACATAAAAAATGCAAATATAATATTTTGTTTTCTTTGTCTTTTCTGTGCAAAAAAATGAATTGATGGTAGTGCTGATTAGCTTCTATGCTAATGGGCATCACCATCAATGAACGCTTTGTGGAAAGTCATGCAAAGAAAAGAAAATATTATTTTTGCCTTTTCTCTTTGAAAACAACTGTCAAAAAAGAGTATCACTTTCTTCAATTTTTTCAGCATGTTTTCTGAAGAAAAATTGTGAAATGCTTGCAGTGAGTATGCAGATTCCATTGTTTGGGTGGTGTCAACTGTTAGGGATAGTTGATGGAAGTGCTGCATCCAGCACTGATGAGTTGATGTCACAGCAGATGTGCTTCTAAGCATAGGAATGACCTCTTCAAGTCCAGTTTTTGGGCTGCTTCAATGGAGATGTATGCAATTTCAACCACCCTAAGCAATGAAGCATTTTTTGATCCTGATCATGCAGTTGTGGCCTTGAGAGGGAGATGTTGTCAGAACAGTGATGAGGGTTCCTTGGTTGGTAAGTAGTTCATGAACTGATGACTGATTTGCACCTGCACAGTATGAATAGTGTAGCAATTAACAATGTTCATAAATATCTATCCACCACACAACATTTCCAAATCTTGATCTGAGGTCATGACAGCCAGTTGCACAGTGAAGTCTTCATCCATAGAATCTTCACCCTGAGTATCATCTCCTTCCAATTCAGTGGAAGTATCACTGCCATCCCCATCATCTACCTGCATCTCCAAAAAGGTAGCACCAGTAGGTGGTGGAATGACATTCTCTATAACTCAATCAGGGAACATTCACATGAATAAAGTGAAGCTTGGCCTTACCTGTCTTTCTGCTCTCAAAATTATACTGTTTATTTGCCTGGGCATCCAGTTTCTTTCTCTCACTAGGCAGTAAACACACCAACCAGCTGTCCTTATAGCAATTGAGGGGAAGTCCCAGGGGGTGCCACCACATCCTCATTGACAAGGCTGCTAGGTATATGCCACCTGGGCTCTTGACCATGAATTGATCTGTGCCTGACCCTGGGGTGGCGATTAGAAATGATCAGCAAGTCGATGGAGTGCATGAAATTGGCCAGTCCTTCACTGTGCCAAGCAGGAGATATCTTCTGATAGACTTTATGACCCTCTAAACCTGTGTCCAACTCATCTGAGCTGACACCTTGAGATCCTACTAACTGCATGAGGTCATTATGAATGACAAGTTCATCATTGTTCATGATGCAATCAACTCAGCTATTATAAAGCTTGGGGCATGCAAGACAAGTGTAGGCACATAGAAGCAATTGAAGACATACCCTTGTTTTGCACATGCTATGAGCAGCACTCCTCAGCCTTGCATTCTGTGTCTCTTGTGACTTTTTGGAGTTAGCATATACATCCTTGACATGGTGGAGGTGAAGGAAGAGGCATAGTTCAATGTACTCCAACTGCAGGAAGTGAGCAGGCAGAGGTGTCAGAAAGGAGTACCATTTGCTCTTGTCTACCTTCTTCTTGAGGTTGTTGGCAAATACACGAATAGCCTCCATGTTGAAAGGTGTTTGGTGGGAGCATGATAGATCAATGCAGAAGTTGTTGGGAATTATCTTGAGGCAACCTGGGTCATGCCTATTGAATGTGAGATTTTCTTTGTCAGACAGGGGCAGTGGCAGTTGGTCCAGGTAAATATACAGTGAGCAACAAAAACGTTGCAATGTTTGCAACATTTTGATTGTGTGTAAGATAGCTTGGAAATGGTTGTGGCTGTGCTAATGCCATAGGGAGGACAATTGTAGCCCTTGGTCCCAGCTTTCTATTGGTGGTCTTTCCAAGCTCAGGAGTGAAGTGGCTGTGATGGTATGGGCCAATTACTAAGACCTATGCATTGCAACGTTTTTGTTGCTGACATCATGGTGGATGCAATCTACAGTGTGGAGTATGTATTCATGGCAGGAATGCCAGCTATTGCTTACATAATATATCACATGATCAATCCAATGATTTGTCAGCATGCAAACAAAGCCAAACATTGAACTTGCATCATTTATCCTCTATCCTGTACCACAACTCCAAAAACTGCCTATCTGGCTCATCAGGGTTACTCTGTCAGGGAAATGTCAGCAAAATCTGGTCCTCACAGCACTACCATGAGTAGGGTGTATGACCAGCACCATTTGTTCCTTTAAAACCTGCAAAAAGTCACCCCTGTGCTGTTTCCCCCACTGATGCCTGAGGGGTCCTGATGCTAATCCATACTGGGAAAGCTGGAAATTCCATGGAGGTCAGTCTGGCACTTCAGGACATGAAGAGTGAACTAATATGCTCCCAACTAATGTATTTCTGCCAAAGAGAAGGTGGTACCAAGGTTGGGTTGAGCCATAGCCTCCTTTGCTCACTAGGTGGTCATCAAGGGTCAGCAAGAATATGGCCTGTACTGAACTGTGGATGCCTGGGAAAGGAACATTTGGTCATTAGTGACCAATGGAAACACTGAGGGACACATTGCAGCAAGGAATCTGCACCCTGGAAGCCCAGTAGGCTATCCCACTGATGACCACCCAGTGTGCAAAGGAGGCTATGGCTCAACCCAACCTTGGTACCACCTTCTCTTTGGCAGAAATACATTAGTTGGGAGCATATTAGTTCACTCTTCATGTCCTGAAGTGCCAGACTGACCTCCATGGAATTTCCAGCTTTCCCAGTATGGATTAGCATCAGGACCCCTCAGGCATCAGTGGGGGAAACAGCACAGGGGTGACTTTTTGCAGGTTTTAAAGGAACAAATGGTGCTGGTCATACACCCTACTCATGGTAGTGCTGTGAGGACCAGATTTTGCTGACATTTCCCTGACAGAGTAACCCTGATGAGCCAGATAGGCAGTTTTTGGAGTTGTGGTACAGGATAGAGGATAAATGATGCAAGTTCAATGTTTGGCTTTGTTTGCATGCTGACAAATCATTGGATTGATCATGTGATATATTATGTAAGCAATAGCTGGCATTCCTGCCATGAATACATACTCCACACTGTAGATTGCATCCACCATGATGTCAGCAACAAAAACGTTGCAATGCATAGGTCTTAGTAATTGGCCCATACCATCACAGCCACTTCACTCCTGAGCTTGGAAAGACCACCAATAGAAAGCTGGGACCAAGGGCTACAATTGTCCTCCCTATGGCATTAGCACAGCCACAACCATTTCCAAGCTATCTTACACACAATCAAAATGTTGCAAACATTGCAATGTTTTTGTTGCTCACTGTAGTCTGTGATGTGCAGCAATTGTAAGAAGTGTTTCTGTATGGATTGCTGATGGGATGTGAGCCATTTGCAGATTACAGATAGTAGAGACATACCTGAAACTTCCTGTGCCCCAGTTGGCCATGGTATCTATCTTCCAATGGGAGTTGCTTGTACTGCTGAGTGGGCCTGGACACTGAAGGCTCATTTCATGCCTGCAAACTTGCCTGAGTAGTGCTAGACCCCATTCTGCTGTTAAGAACCTGCTGGTTCAACTCCATCAGTCCATCAAATTCCATGTGCAATTGCTCCATATCTTCTTTGTGCACCTCTGAACTTGCATTCACAGCTGTGATCAGCTCCAACATCCTCATAGACATCAGTGAGAAGATCATGCCTGCACCAGAGTCTGCCATTGGAATCTAGATCAGCATGGTAAGCAGTAGATACAGATACAGATTTCATTACAGTTAAACCTTACCTCTCATGAATTGTTCATTGTCTGCTTCCCTTTCCCTGTGATGGCTTCTTGCAGTGGGTTGGTTTCACTGGTGCTTGTAGCTGGCATGTTTAACACACCTTGAGATGCAGGGACCATTTGCTGGAATCAAGGTACTGGAGGGATGCAACATTGATTTGGCTGGGTACCTTGGTATGTAGAAGCTGCTTGCTGAGGTCCGAAGGCCAAAAACATCGGTGCATGGGGTGCATAGTCAGTAGTCAGGCATTGAGTGATTCTGATGCCTTGGTCTACAGAAACAGGGTGCTGGGACAGAGGGACAGGTGGGACAGGCAGGATGACAGGTTCCCCCCAGGGTTTGTTGCAGAATGGCACTGCAACATCTCCAGGTGCATGATGGTTCAACTGATGATAATCTACTACATTCTGTTCCTGTTCATGTAGTTGCTGAAACTGGGAACTTGACACATCTGGAAACTGCACAAGACCAGTGGTCTGGCTAGTCCTTGGGTTCTGTCCCATCCAGGTATCAACTGTGGTGCCAATGGGGCCAAGAGGTGTGCATGCAAGATCAGTCAGTGCCATGACTGTCATTGCAGGGTCAACCTGCAGGTGTGGGAAGATGGAGGGAACTGTCATGACCAGGTCTTGGCATGGAGATGAGTCATTTGGTTGCAGCTGATGAGCTTGATGGTTCATTGATGCCAGTGGTTTGCCTTGTGAATACCTCACAATGTTGGCATGTACATTCAATGGGCAGGGAAAATGAGTCCCTTCCATGTTACCAACAAGGAACTGCCAGTTCAACTGAACAAGGAACCAAAAACGAGCAAATCTGCCAAGGTCTAGCCATCCATGGCCCTCAGTATCCACTGAATTCCTGTATGACATATAAGTCACATTAGCACCTTCAGCATCTCAAAGTCAAAAGGGGATCTCATACCAGACCTGGCAAAAATCTGGCAGTGAAATTGGTAAACCATTCACAGCTGAAATGACATGCTGATAAGCTACAAGTCCTTTGTGGCTACCCAAAACCTCGAAATGGCAAAACCAATTCTGCACGTCATCAGGAATGGAGTTGGAACTCTTTCCTTGCTGCTCCAGAACCTGCTGTGATTCACAATTCAGTGGGAGGCAAGTAGTTGACTTGTGCCCTTTGCCTGTTACACCACCAGCATGAGGAACAGGAGCATATACCTCATGCACAGCCTAATTATGAAGTTCATTAGCAACTAGGTGGGGACACAGCCATTTTTGCTCACCTGCTGCATAGATGCATAATATGGGGCATGGGGCTCCTCAGCAGACATCTGGACATCACTATACATAGATTGTTCTGCCAGGTTCAGAGTGATATGCTGATGGTGGTTACATTCATTTGAGATAGCCATTTTCCCAGCCTAACAAGGAAGTCATTAGCAGCTGTACAGGAGTCAAGCTGTCTTAGTTCACCTGCACTGCAGACATCTGATTCGAGATGAGAGGCACCTCAGTTGACATCTGAACTTCACTGCAGTTGTGGTGCTTTGTTAGGTCAGAAGCAATATGCTGATGCACATGGTGGTCATTTGAGACAGATACTCGCAAAGCCTAATGACAAAGTCTATTAGTGGCTGGGTGATAGAGTTGTTTTCATCCACCTGCAGTGCACATGTCTGAAGTGGGCAGTGTGATGTTTCAGTAGACATCTGGTTATCACAGTAGTCAGGCTGCCCTGACACATCTGGAGTGATACATTTACACAGATTATGGTCAGTCAAGGCAGATGCTTGTACAGTCTAGTGAGAAAGTCCATTAGCGCTGGTGGAGGAGAGTAGTCTTGTTCACCTGCTGTGCAGATGTCTGATGCAGGGTGGGGGGCATTCCACTAGACATCTGAACATCACTGTAGTTGGATTGCTTTGTCAGATCTGGAGTGATATGCTGGTGTGGGACATGGTCACTCGAGACAGATACTTGCAAAACCTAATGAGAAAATTTATTAGAGGCCAAGTGAGAGTGGAATTGTTTTCATCCACCTGTTCCACAGATATCTGACCATCATGGCAGTTAGACTGCACTGTGAGGTTGGCAGTAACATACTGACAAAGGTTGTGGACATTCAAAGCAGTGAGTAAATGATTTGTCTTTGTGTTGATGGGGTTTCTACAGAGTAAAGGTGAGTCACAAGTAATCAAAAAATACAGGGTGATAACAACAATGTGTCATCTGCTCTGTACACTCCATCATTCTGAGTCTGCTCACTGTCAGAGTTTGATAGGTCATCACTCCACAAAACACATACCTTGCATGTTCCATCACTGACAGTCTATGATATGATATGAGCATTCAGGAAACCAGGATCAGGCAATGACTCACTGTTTGAGGCACCAAAGGCAGCTGCATGTCCAAGGGTGCTGATGTCTGGTCGCCTGAAACAAGGTGATCCCCACTTCCCAAATTATGCTTAAAAGCTTGCTGGCATCTGTTGAAGCACAAATCTTCATTGGCTGTTGATAATGTCTGAACATGAACTCAGATTAGACGAGTGCTTGCCTTGAGTGACAGTCATCTCACCTGAGGTAATGTGGCCCTGGTGCTGAGGGCACTGTCAGAATCCAGAAGACTACCAATACCATGGCTAGCCATATGGACCACACCCATGGCTGGGGTGGGCAATTTCATTCTGGAATTACCTGCCATAGAATAGTGATTTCCAGTGGGAAATTGATCTGTGTTCTCATCATGCTCAGCTGGCCTACCACACTCTTCTCTCTCAGCCAACTCTCAAAGGTGACTTCTATGTGGAGGGGATTTGGGCACCTGCAGACATGGACATGTAGGTCCCATATGGCACACAAGACACACACCACTTCTGGAACTGCATTCTTGTGGGCCTTCTTAGACTTAGGGAGGTGGTATCCACTTTTCCATTGCCTTCTAGCCTGATGCTTTGTCCTTACAGGCAGCAGTTCTTCAACTACTTGGCTTTCAGCTCTGGGTGATACCCCTTCCTGATGCCCTTCTTCTGGTTCAGTTAGTGGGCTGCTCTGATGCCCTCCATGTGCCTCACACACCTTGGGCCCAACTGAAGGCTCTTTGGCAACTGGTGTCTAGTCCAGCACAGAATAAGCAAAATTGCCATAATAGTGGAAATGGAATATTCATTATGCTCACCAATTCACATTGGTCCATGAGAGTGATGTGAAATGGACATGCTCAGAAAGTAGCATAAATAGCAGGTGAAACTTCCAATAGATCTACATCCCCACTCAAAGTCGATTCATGACAGCCTCATTCCCAAAGAGACAAAGGCAAGACAAACACAAAGACATACCTTTGATGAATCATGGAAGGATGTCCTTCATTCCTTCATTCGAAAGTTGACTTGAATGTGATTTGAACTCATTGGGATGGCTTGATGAAAATGAGATGAACATAACATTACTAGCCAGACAGATGCAATACAACTTGAATCATGATGGATTGGAATGCTTGCTTGCTTATGTAAACTGACTTGCACACCTTCATAGTATAGAAGATAATTCTGTAGCTCAGGTATAAACATATGCAAATACTTCTCATGTAATTACCAGCCAGACCGAGAGCTAATAGAACAAGGTGGCACTAATCACTGAGCACTGAGCAACCATATTCTATGTGACCACCACTCTCCCAGCACACCTGCGAAGACAGGCAGCAGAAAGTGCAAGATATAAGTGGGGGAGCAGATTAACATTAATGATTGAAGTGGTAGTTGGAAGGTATTCATGATTCAATATTCAGTACTCATTCCTTTGTCATTGTAAGTGGAAAATGAATGTGAACTTACCCTGTCTAGGAAGGTGTTACTGATAACTGACACTCAAATGCCACTCTGCATCACTCCAGCTAGCAAGAGATATGATGCCAGTATATTTGAACAGTAATCTCCAGAAGCTTCAAACCTTGGATCTTCCTGATGTGGCCCAGTGCTTAACTGTAGGACTAAAATGTTAAATAAAAATGGAGTGAAGTTTTGCAAGTCAGCCAGCTGGGTCAGGGAATGGGCTCGTCAAAATCTTGTGGACAATGGCAATTCCATTAACTTGATCCCCCAACACATCTGCAAGCACATGGTCTCCCAGAGACAAAAATAATGCCTGCCAACCTGTCACAAGGCCTCCAGGTCTATCTTCTGGTTCACATTCCCGAGGACTGTGGGGGAAGCCAACTTGTGCATGCACAGGGGTGAGAGGTGAGGCCTGAGGTGTGAAGTGTGGTGCAAGAATAGAAGAGGTGTCCAAGAGTCAGGTGAGTCACAAAGCACCATTTGAGTTGGTAGCTAAAGGTATCAAGTTGAGAATGACAGAGGTAGCACAGGTGGCTGCTGACTAATAGTGATCCCAAAATGCTCTTGCACAATTTCCCACATATGATCGACCATCATGTCAAAGATAAAGTGGTTAGAAGGCATACCAATGCGAAGGCAGCACCTAGCAAATGTGTCAGAGTAAGAAAAAAGGGTATGACATAGTTGCCAAATTGATTGAGAAGAAGGGGTGGTGCATAAGGCCACAAATTTTGGATGACCAGTGCTACTTCTCCAGGTGCTTGCACACATTCAATTATCTTCTGTCTGGCCCATGTCCCATTCTTGTGTATTCTGATCATCGCAAGGCAATCAATGAGGGACAATCCCTTCTAACATTGCAAACCTCAGGGTAGAAGAACATTTCTCCCCAATGTCTACTGCTCTGCCTCTCAGAAATGAGGTGGATAGTCATGTAATACATTGCAGGGAGGAGGGGGGGGGCAGAATTCTGGGACAAATGGCAATTACTGACCAATGCCTCCAATCTTCGTTAGCATACCTGAATGTGACTGGACATCAACCTTGGCATCTGCACCCCTTTATAAGCTCCATCATAATCATTTGCTGCTCTGTCATTGAGGGCATCCATCCAGCTGGTTTAGAAAGTTTATTGGAAACATAGGCAACTAGTTGCATCCATGAGAATGCATTGTAAGTATCGAAACCCCATTTAGAGTTCATGTAGGTCCATACCATGTATTGGCGGCATGCTGCTGCCAGCAAATATTACTCACTTTCAACATCCCACATCCTCTTGTAGTTGTGTCTGAAGCTCATTGAGGTATGCATCCAGATAGTGCTCCAAACAACATTGAATTAACTGTGGCCAGTCTGCATTATGTAAGGTGAATGGCAAACCTAAATTTCATCATCACTGTCTTACAATCAAGTTTTCGTTGATTGGATTTGTCACAGCCTGGTTGATGGTGGTGCTCCATAAGATTATAAATGTTATGCACAGACAACAAAGTTATATGACTGGTTTCTGTAGGTGTGAGATGGCATGCATAACATGTGTGTGCGACTGCCCATCCTAGGTCTTGGCAAGACATTGCTCTTGCATGGTTCATGAGTTACATCAATTCTGAACTGACCATTGCTAGGAGACTAGAGGGTGGCAGCAATTTTCAAGTTTATCTCATGGCAAAGTTGTTCTGAGACATGTCCCACAAATGTTTCTTGGTAGCAAATCAATGGTAGATTGGCCTACATGTGATAGATTATGCACTAGTTACTGAACAACCAAGCACTGTGTTCTATACAACCACAACACTCCCAGAACAGCTGCAAAGACAGGGCAGTGGAAAATGTGAGATGAAGTGGAACATGTAGGTGGACAGGGAGTAGAATAACATTGATGATGACATACATTGAAGCTGTTGGAGCAGATAACTTAGGGTGTGATGCAGTAGATGTGTATACAATGCTGTGCTCACTACTTAATCATCTGCTTCATAGAAGACATCCTCCCAGATGTTGTCATCCTGGAGAAGTGGACCCAAATCAACTTGGCCAGTGGGGGCCCCCAAAACGGCATTGACTGCACAAATCATGTGCTTTGCAGCATCTACCTCAACAGGCTTGCATTCTATGAGGGTGTTGCAAGTTATGATGGGACAAGGGATATAAATGTGCTTGTTGTCATGCAGCTCTTTAAGCTTCATGGCCATCATAGGCTCCTGCTTTAAGTGAGCAGGAACATCCTTCCAACCTACCTGATCGAATAAACATCTGTGGAACCATTTCTTCAGACAGCCAATGCAAAATGTGTGGCCACACTCGATCAGGCTGATGGCAAAATGATTACACAATGGCTAATAGAGCAATTTTGAGAAACTCATGTGAACAGGCAGTCCATGCAATTCATGCACTGATGACACTTTGCTGCTCTGGCATGGACAGCACTGAACTGTAACAAGTGGTCAGTGTATGGACAGGTAGGCATTGTCTTCTACCTTTTGCACTTTCTTATGCATCACTTCCTCTGCCACCTTGGCATCAGCCTCGGCTTTCTCAGCAGCTACTCATGCATCCACCACTGCTTGCTTTTCCTGTGGATGGTCAAAACCTCAGCACTCGGCATTGGATCCAAGAATATCAAAAGGTAGTAGTACTCACCTCCTGAGCATGTGTCACTTCGCATTCAAAGAACTCAAGTACTTGCATGACTTTCTGCAGCAGGTCCTCATGGGGAAGATATGTGTTAACTGCTGGTGGAGTCAAAGGAGCTGGGGCTGGCTGGATTGCTGACTGATGCTTGCATGGGGAACATCTTGGAGTTTGTGTAGAGGATCAGATGGTAGGCATTGAGGTGAGGAGTTTGGACTATTGACAGCAAGTCATATTCAGCAGTGATTCTGTACTTATAGCCACAGCAAACACCCTTTCATCTTTCTCTTGATAGTGGCAATAGGCTGCTGCAGCCAGTTTTCTTTCATTTCCTTGTTTTTTTGGGTATCTGGTCTGTAACAATCAGTTGCATGGCCATTGTCTTGTTGTTGCTTGACCATCGCTGAACATTTGAACTTTCTGATGTTGGCTTGCTGGCCTGCCCTAGTTTCATGATCAACATGTGTTGTGCAGGCATGAGGACCTGATGTCATGAATACAAAGGATCCATCCTGTGATTTAGTTGGTGTACTGTTACAACTCTTCACAAAATCACAGAGGACAAAGGCTGGTAGCAGTGCTAGTACCACATGCAGATTAATTATGTCATGTACTTCAGTCAATTTGCTCAACACAAATTTGGATCTGTCCTGTGATACAAGTGTAGCCATACCATTACAACTCTTCACAAAATCACAGATGCCACTCAAAGGGACATATGAAGTACATGCCTGCTGATGGCGTGTTACCATATGAAATATAGCAATGATCATGACTGGAACACATACAAAAGGAGCCCACACGAGTTCCCTTGAATCATTGGTGATTTACCATCATTCCACAGGCTGTATCCCATGATGCTGTCCACTCCATATATATGGGATAAGTGCCTGAGAGGGCATACTGATACAGTCAACTGTCTAGCATTCTCACCACACATTGATTACCTTGCAAGTGGTAGCAATGACTGTTCACTCATTGTATGGCATGTCACTAGTGGAGAGGTGGTGTGTACCATCTGCACTCTATTCCCCATACTCTCCATTCTCTGGGATCCATGCCAGCACTCAACTATTATTTTTGGTTGTCACAATGGAGTAGCAGCAGTGTTGAGTGACTTTCAGGTGATTCCACTACCCAGATATCCTATTTCTTTTTCCATGTTAATTGACATGCTCAACCTCAGGATCCAGACTCTGCACAGGCTATCTTACTGGGAGTGAAGGCTCTGGTTTACTGTCTCAACTTGGACTCCCCATCCAGAAAGCTTGCCATCAGAGTAGGGCCAGAGATTCACATCACCAAGCCCATTGCTCATAGTACAATCTGTTTTCCACTGTTAACTGTGGTATGGTCTGACCTCAAGGTTGATTTTTTGGCCATCATCTTAGAACAATATGTGACATTCAATATCCTTGCAATGCCACCTGAACTGCAGTCAATCCCAGGATCCAATGGTGTGGAGGATGAATACCTGGTCTGAGCTTGCTTGCTCCACTTCCTGAGGGGTGGGAGTAAACTCATTGCCTCTTATCTCAATCATGGCATCATGTAAGTATCATAGACTCTGTTGGAAAGCCTTTCATCTACAATGACCTAGTTGCTGGGACATTGAAACCCATGCCAAGTTGTGGCAAATTGAACCAGTCCATACTCATCGTCACATGTACATCCATTTCACCTCAGGTTTTCTTTGCCCCATAATATTAATATAATGTAGTGGTTTCTCAGCTTTGTCTCTGGACCAATGAGGACTTCTTGTTTCCAACTTATCTATGGGTGTGGACCTTTACCACCTTGGCCAGTCCACCTTAATACAGACATATCCTCAATGTCCACCCACAGAGTGAAACTACCCTCTTGTGATTTCCTTTTTACACAAGGGAAATGCAGTTATTTGTGGAGCATCTCATGGTGATGTTTTTATTCGAGACACTTGGACTGGAGAGCATCAGCAGACACTCAAACATGATGGTAATCTGTATAGGTGCATGTATTCTTTGTGTATGACATTTATATGTTATTTTACAGATGATTTTGTTCAAGTACTTTGTGTGAGTTGCTGAAGACTGTCTCTTTCACAGCATTGTTCTCATGCTCTCAGACTGGCCAATACAGGCAGATGGGCTACATCACCACTGCGACAGCAGAAATGGGACTGAATATGTATATAAAGATATGGAAAGCACATCTTGGTAAGTGATCACTTTCCCCTTCTGTTCAATGGAACATTAGTTATTCTGGCAGATCCTAGCATCAGCAACTCTGTTGCCAGTGTCATTCTTACATCAACTGTAAGTTGCTGCTATATCATCACCATGACATGCATTATGATACACATTCTTCAGGCTTTCTTCTACTATGCAGATTTCCATGAAAAATCAAGGGTTCTTCATGCCTATGGCACTTTTATCTTCCCCATACTAGCAGTTTTGGGCTATTATATATGGCATATCAACGATGCTGCACATTTATTCACTTCACTTGTAAGCTTGAATTTATCATGCCATCCAATCTACTGACATTACTTTGATGCAGTGGGGCATTCTCCATATGCTCTGGTATATAATCCTTCAGGGGTTACAAGATTTGATATCATCCCTGTGGGTGAAGTGTGTGGCTTCTCTGAAGGTCCAGCTCAAGCAGTGGCTAGCTGATTAGGCATTTTGTATCCTGAATGTGTTTCCATATGGCCCAACTCCTTGATGTAATCAAGATTGTAGGGTGACCTGCTTCATCATTGGACTCAGACCATGCCTTTCCATTTCATATGAGGTTGTGAAATATACACATATAGATAGCTGGGAACAGATCTCGATGCCAATAATACCACCTCATCAGACCATGTCAGCGTTGACAGGATCTCTAGTAGGAAGCATGTCCTTGAAACTGTTCCTGGCATCTGAAGATCCTTGGCAGGCTTCATATAATCAGTCAAGTATGGACTCACATCAGTCTTCAGACTGTGCTGGGAGCACAGTGGTTCAACTAGGACACTGTCCTGGGTCACTCAGTACTCAGTCTCAATGTCACACTTACTACTTGGCAGTCAAGTATGATTTATGCTATTAGATATTCAGAAAAGGGCCAAGAAGGGGATGTGCCCTTGTAGAATGCTTAGGTAGGATGGAAGGTGGGGGGGTCCTTTGTGCTCTCTTATCAACATCTGCTGATCAGTCAGATCCATGCCATGTACATCCCATAGTCCCAGTATTTAATCCCTTTGTGAATGGGCTGTGGCAGACAGGGTCCATGCCCAGTTTCTGCTGCCTCTCCGAGGATGTATTCTTCAGAAAAATAGTTGCAAGATCTGCAGCTGGCCATGCGTCTTGATACTGCTTCAGCAAGGGGAAGTTGCACTGAGCCTGGAGATATGAGAGCAGATTGTCAATAGAAAAGTAGTACATACTACAGTCTTGACCAACATGCATATGTCCTGGGGCTGCTCATGATATGGTTTTGACAAGTCACAGGATTCTTGACATATCTTTTGAACATCTTTCTTCATATCACCTTAGTAACTCCAGGATGGAGTGCATGACCACTCACCTGGACTGCATGGTACAAACATTGCTCCCACTTCAAGACTTCTCTTAAAGAATAACCCCTGGCTCCAGGTTTTGAAAGCTGACCATGTGGGTGAGGGATAAGTGATTGTTCTGATTTCAGCACTACCTGGGCATCACCTAAGAGCCTGTCAGAGTAGCACAATAAATTTGGAAAATTCCTACCTAGTCTGTTGCCAGGAAGTTTGGTAGTAGAGATTGAGCTTGCACATTCTCGAATTAGGGAAGCCCTTGGATGGGGAGGAGTAGATTCAGTGGTTCCATCATGCCCCTTTGTCCCATACACACAATGATTCATCACATTGGTCAGGTCTGGACTTGGGCTGTGCTTGGGCATAAATAACACACAGTTCATAATTTGGGGGAAATGGCAAGAGTAGTGAATGGCAATGGGAGGAATGTTGTGCATGGATGTGCATGGATGGCAAAGACAAAAGTATATAAGTAAATATTGGTGCATTGGGCACACTGTTAGGACATGTCATGTGATTGGGTTTTTTTTACTATAGAAGCCAGTACAAAGCAGATGCAGATAGTATGCCAATCACCATTCCAAAAAAGAAGTGATTGATGCACTGACTAGCACATCGAAACAGAGCTCTAAGCATACTCTGTTTATGGAGCTGTCCATTAGACACAAGGACCTTGATCACTGGATGCTCATCAGTTGGCTCAGAAGATGTGCTAGCCAGCAGGCAATGTCCATTCACCAATGAATGCATCTGGAGATTAATTGGACTGGTGAGACGTGCCAACCTATCAGAGAAAAACATACTGCAATGGTCTGGATCAAGAGAGTGCCTAGATTTGAACAACTTAAGCATCAGTTTAGCACTATAGTGGTGTGGTGTAATAGCATACACATCAGATTTTGGGAGATTTGGGCCAGGTTTTAATGACAAACAAAATGTCTTAATTTGGTACATTATTTGAAGTTTCAACAATTATCAACATTTTGTTCGCCATTAAAACCTGTCCCGAATCTCCCAAAATCTGATGTGATACTGTGGCCATGGGTCAAAGCAGTAGGTTGTTCCACTGAGTTCATGTTCCATATGCACACCTTCCCCTTGTCTGTCCCAGAAGTGGCCAGCAGTCCTTGACAGCCAAAATCGACTTGACAGACATACATCCTACCAATGTTTAGCCTTAACTTTCTTACAAACACAGGCCTCTCAACAATGTGGTACATGTCAATCCCATCTACAAGGTTCCAAACTAGCAGTAACCTTGTCACAGCTGACCATGCAGTATTGCCTCTGAAACAGGGAATTAGCCACAGTGGATGACTCAAATGGTGGGGACTCTACATTCTAGTAGATAACTTAGCATGCCAGTTTTCTTGCCAAGGCAATAATGTCCAGGAATACCTTCTGTGTCATGAGTCATGTAGCACCATAGACATGTGCAAATCAATATTACAGGTCTTTAGAATCCAAGAAACCAGCCATGATGGACTTCCCATCATCCAAAAAGTGGACAGTTTGGGCCAGACCCAGATGACGTGGGCTTCCTTTAGGTGGGTAGAAACCAATTTCATGGAATGGACATGAAGCACACATGTGAATGACAACAAAGCTCCTTGGAGGTTTGGCCCACATGGACTATCCAGATCAATTGCTACTGTTGTGACATGGCCACCACCACAGGCCACAAAAAGCTGGTGACCACTATCCAAAGCAGAATTCTTGATGGGGTTTTCAAAGAGTGGATGAATGGACACAAATTTGAAGGTAAGCATATCCTGAGGCAACTAAGGGGTTGTTGACTGACATGTGATTGAGGAAATTACCGACATTGTGAACACATTCTTCCACAGTTTAAGTGTACCATCTGTGCCAGCAGTCACTATTCCAAAATTTTCCAGCTGCTGGATCCACTCCACTCCAACCACAGGACCCTGGTGAGTCTTCAATACTTGATCTACCCTCTTTCTCCCAAGGTTGCAAATTAACACTTGTCTGTCATCCCCTGGAAAGTCATCATCAATGCAAATGGGGCATATTAGCCATGCTTCTCACCACCACTGACAATGAAATTGCCATCTGATGAGAATCAGATGACATTTATTGGGTGGGAGTGACTGGGTAATGCACAATACTCGTCAAAATCAGCCATTTGCTTAGGCCCTGAAGGTACAGCTAGGTAAATATGATTGCAAAGGGCTAAATGCCCAATAACTACTAATTACAGTACTTGGGCTGCATCTACCACTTATCATCTACATGTTCTATGTAGTTGCTGTGGAGTTGGATGTGAGAGTTCTTGCACATGATAAATGAGATACTGTTGGACTGTGTGTGTTTGACTTTATTCTAAATAATGTGTGAATACTGGGAAGGGCCAGGAAAATGAGATAGGATGTTTGTAAAGAATCATAATGAAGTGTGAGCATGAATATCATATCAGTAGACAAATGAAAGTGCATGAAAATGAACCAGTATGCACAGGTGAAGAACAAAAATGTGGAAAGGTGTACTTGCATGTCCCAGGACAGTGACCATAGGTGTCACATTAGGAAAAATGCCTGGGAATGGAAGTCCAGCCTCCTTCCCAGTGGCATTGGATTTTGTGACAGCTGAGATCAGAAAGTATGCACCTGGGAAGTGTGTCATGCCATGTGTGTGATAAATAATATTGTATGGTCATGGGGCCCATCATCAAAAATGGCAGTTCATGCTCTCATAAATGACATGTCCATTGGAAAATGTGATGATGGCAAACCTATCCAATGCATGGGTCAGAGTGGGTGTCTTTGCAGATGATGCAAGTGTATCATACCTCACCACTATGCCATCATTTCATCCTTGGATCATGCCAATGTTTCATTTATGTGGCATGGTGAAACAGGACCAAAGAGAAGATGACCTCCTATACTGGTGGCTGGGACTTACCATGACCACCCCACTTCAGGAGGATAGGGTCATCTGACTTCATGTCAGGGTGGATCTGAAATTTGCCCTCCCAGAGTGCTGCAGATGACCTTGACAGGTCATACCTGGCAGGGTTGGACAGGGAACCATGAGCTTGGGGTGCCTGGCCAGCTCCAATGGAAGATGTGATAAGCATAGGCACCATGGTCATTATCAAAGGGCTAATAATGTAAAGACATGAGTATACACTTCCAAGAACGAAGAAAACATGCATACAGAGGTACTTTCTGATCTTGCAATCTAGCTGAGTGGCTCTTGCCTACAAATGATGAAGATCATACATGGCCACCACACAGGTTGGTAAACATAGCGAGCTTGTTGTGAACAAGCTCAATTGTAGAGTTCCACTCAGCAGCATCTGGTTGCACAGTGGGGAGTTCTTCCAGGCAAGGAAGGAGCTGTAGCCAGATAAAGAGTCACTTGAAGGGCACATTGGTTAACAAGCAGATCAGTAATCCTAATGGGAGGGAAATGGTGCCAAGTCTGAGGGAGATCCCCCATTCCCAAGCTCCAATATGAGTGACCTGGAATGTGGCACCACCAATGAAGATGATCAGTACCTGGACAACAATTTCTATATGACAGTGAGGTACAGCATCAAAATGGAAAGACATGGAACAACTTACTGATCAACAGGATAATCATTGGTTGTACTCATAACTATGCTTTGCTATCCCATAGCTTTGCATATATATATTAAGTAAATGGGCAATTGCCTTGCTGCCACCCACTCATTTTCTGGAATAAACTGACTTAAGTCTGTGCTCAGATTGAGTCAGAAGTGGAGTTCAGAAGTCAGCTTGGCAGCATTCACATGACCTTCTGTGGCACATGATTGCCATTGATCTTGATGATGGATGACTTTGCCATCAGCATAACAATAGATGGATTATACATATACACAAGCAATGCTTATGGGTGTGTCATGGGGAGCCTGCAAAAGCAAAGTTTGGTACATGCCAGTATGAAAAGTGAGCACTCAATGAACGCCTAGCTGTGGAATGGCAAATCATGGCATGCACTAAGGTTATGTGCATGCTATGTAACCTGTAAACAAAGGTAGCACTGGTGACCCATGGCAAGTTCAAGGACACAGGTTGCAGGAAAGAGTTACCATGGGTGGATGTAGTTACTTCTCCCTCCCCATCTACTTGCTGATAGTTGGCAGACGTCTGTTGCCCATTTCAGCATGTCATCACTTCTTCCTCCTACTTGCTGATAGTTGTTGGCAGATGTCTGTTGCCCATCTCAGTGTGTAGTTCCTTCCCCCCCAGCTGCTTGCTGACAATTATTGGCAGATGCATGTTGCCCCTTCAGCCAGTATGCTCTCACTGCTTTCCTGTCTGCTTGCTGATTGATACTTGTTGGCAGACATGTGTTTACTCCTGCACTGTCCTCCTGCTGATGCCTCTTGGCCATTCTAACCACTTGTTATTAACTCCATTCAATGCACTTTTTTTTCTAGGACATTATTAAACTTGTCTTGCTTTGTGACAAAGGTGGTGCCAAACTCTGTTTTACAATCCATGCACTTTTCTGGGACATTATGAAACTCATGCCTTCATGATTGCAGTGGTGAAAGAGGTGGTGGTGGCAGCAGCAATGTAAGTAGTACCTCCATTACTTGTTTTTGGCCTGTCATAATTGTATCCAGAGCTCATAAGCTCAGTCATATCCACCCTTTTTCTGTGGTCACCATGCTTCCATTTCTATGTTCCCTGTGTATTGCTGCCATTTACCTTGAATCACTTCTATCAAATCTGTGCTTAACATGCCATCATGGGCTATGTCCAGCCTCACTGGTTTTCCATCATTTTCTATTTTGAACCATGCTAATGATGAAATAATGGTTCCAGAAAAGACTCTGAGTCAAACATGTTCAGATGCTTACCCATTACTTTATGCTGCTCCAGTCATATATCCGCATTTTTGTTTGCATCTGTTTGTTTCTCTGCAGTTTCTGGCACTTCCTATCTACAGTCATGCATATACCATGCCTATTAGACTACTTGCTCACACTTGTTGGCAGACATACATCACCCCCTGCCTCCTGTTGCATCTACTTGCTGCTCATTGATGTTTGTTGGTGTATATTGCTCATTTCAGTGAGTAGCTGCCATTTTAACTGGACATTCAAATACCAGACAACAACAGACTCAATCTCAGATCTGTAACATATGTCACTGTGTCATGATTACCTCAAACCCTTGCACTGCCATGAGCAATGATTTTAGTGTTCTGACTCCATGCAGCTCAATCAGGTCTATATGTAGGCATAATGGTACAGCTCTTCAGGTGATCCATGCAGCCATCATGGTCCCTCTGAATCCACAATTGATTGCTTTCTTCAAAACAGTGTTCCACAAGCGCCCATCTACTCATGTGGCTGTGTACATGATCAACAAATGCACTGCAAGAAAATGGGGATTGAGAAAGTATGGCTTTCATGGGTTGAGTTGTAAGTGTTTTTAGGTTGGACACTGTTTGACCTGTGTGAGTCGTCATGTAGGAATCCTCATGTTGACTATGCACAAAAACAGATGCTTTGATCACTCGATATGTCACTCAGTATCTCGAAGAGGTGTGTTGATTGGTTCTTTCCAGTTTCGAGCTATCATTGGTATGCACAGAACCCATCTAAACTCAATATCACTACCCTGCATGTTGGATCATCAATGGGTCCTCCCAAAAAAACCCCATACTTTTGGACCTTGAATCGAGCACATGACATCAAGGAAAAAAGGGGATGTAGGTAAGATTTGAATGCCTTGTATTTCATCTTTTATATTGTACAACACTTGACTTGTAGCCCTGTATCAATTGATGCCTTGCATGCTATCCATTGCACAAACATTCTGACAAGCAAGGTATATGCTGCCTGGAGGCAGCATTTCCCATGTACTACACTTATCTGCAAAATGATGGGAAGTTCACAGCTGTACATGAGCATCTAACTCATCAGACAGTGCTAAGATGTTCTGCCAAGTCCAAACAAGGCCATCCAACATGTGCTGCCTGGCAATGGTAAATGACTGCAACCATCGTGATGTTAGCCAGATTGGAACCTTAAACATGAACAAATCTTGCCTTGCTACTGGGTGCAACCAGAATAGTTAAGTGCCTCTCCAATTCATCCAGTTGTACTTCTAGTTCAAAGCTGGAGTGGAATGCCACTATGACAAGATTTCTCTTCATGGTCATTGTAAGACAGATATTTGACCTGAAGGGTGTTAGTGCCAGAGATCTCTTGATCTTTCATGTAACTCACATGCTGAAGACCACACCAAGTTTGCTTGGATATCGTTGGAGTGAAACCTGGAAATTGGTTGCCACCCCACACATGGTGAAGAGGTGGAAACTGGTAGAATCCCTGGTCCAACTATGGTGTTTGGTTTCGACAATATCAGGCAGCTGGCTTATAGCAAGATAGGTCATTGTCACCAAGGCAACCAGTGAATCTCCAACTGGAAAGCCAAGTGGAGAGTCATCAAGAGTTGGCTCTAGGTTGGTTGATGCAATCCCACATAGTGGCTGGAGGGTATGAGTAACAGCATGTTGAGGAGGAATTTGAAGGTAATGGAGATAAGCGATCACCATAAAGATTTGAAGTAGCCATCCAGGGACCAGGAGCAGCAGTCATACATGCATGGTACCACCACTATAGCTTAGGCAGCAGATGTGTGGCATGCACAACCAGTGTTCTTTATATTCTCGATTGATTGAAAGGGGCCCTGATTAGGACATGAGTGGAAACTTGCTTTGTTCTGTGCCAGGGATTTGTCTTTTCCACCCCAGATTCCAACATAAGATCTGCACATTATTGAACATTAAACGTTCTGAACTCTTGAAAGCAAGTCATCTGTAAAGCTGTAAAGCTAAGCACTCAAAAAGTCAATGCACTCAACCAACTCAAAAAACTGTAGGAAGCATGTGCTGTAATTCAACTGCCTTTCAGATGAAGGTTGTTGCCACCACTGCTGGCACTTCCTGGGTTTGTCATATCCCCACTTTCAATTTACTCACAAAATCCATGCTTTTCAAGCTCCTTTATGCTTTCAGTCCTTGGGTTTCTAACCCAACCACTTTTCACCTTTGGTGAGCATTTCATGCTAGGTCTTACAATGCTTGGTGACCATGTTTTTGAGTTCCTGCTGGTTTGTTGCAGCATGATGTCTCTACAATCAAGTGGCACAGTGGTTCAAATATCAGTCTCTCAGGGAGTCAGTACCTCAGCCATCACTGCCATCGCTGCCCTCACCTTTCCCTCTCTGCACCATAGTCTCAATACCTCATGAAGGAGCCATGGCCTTCTATGTCATACTGGCTTTGATTTAAGTGGAATACCTGGACACCTTATTGGCCATCCCCCAGGTCATGCACTGATGTGAGTTCCTCTGATAGCTGTGAGATTGTGTGTATGCCATGCTAACATGTATGGCATGTATGGAAGGTTGTACCCATACAGCACATATGTTTCCCCATCAAATCGACCTCCATGCGAAAGGCCCACTCTGCAGATCCCATTAATACTCTCAAAGTAAGTGTTGGCAGCTTCAATAAGGATGCTTTGGCTAACTGTACTGACTTGCTTGCTCCACAGGCAGTTCTGATTATGTGCAAGAATTTCCCCTTAGTTTGTTCACCTCAGCACCAAGCCTCTACCATCATCCCAGCTTTCACTGGTACTCCATGCTCATTGACAATGGTTACATTGGAGGCTTCTGGTGAGGTGGGTGGGACTGTGTCTGTGGGCTGCTTGGACTCCCCTCTGAGCCTGCTGAGCTCCAGCTTTCACTGGTACTCCATGCTCATTGACAATGGTTACATTGGAGGCTTCTGGTGAGGTGGGTGGGACTGTGTCTGTGGGCTGCTCAGACTCCCCTCTGAGCCTGCTGAGCTCCTCTGGGGAGGCAGATAGAACCCCACCTGTGAGTCACTCAGACTCCCCTGTTCCAAACCCATCTGGGGAGGCAGATAGAACTGCACATCCACCTCACTTGGATCCTCCTATGTCAAACCCATTGAAGGTATCTTCTATTCCTATCCATGACAATGAATGCAACCAAGAGCATGATATCCATGCTTGCCCTGCACATTTCAACCCTGAACAACCCTGTCTCACAACTGTACCTGTAATGCTTCCCTCAGAGTCAGCTTCTATTACAAGGACATACACCAAAATCCATGGTGTTGATCACCACTTTACACTGTTACTGTCAACTGGAAATCAACCACTCTTAGCCCCCAATCCTGCAATACCAGCAAATTCTGGAGATCTGTACCTGCACCAGCACTACTTGAATACCCAGATTTGGGTCAAGGAGGCTAGTGGCTGGGTCATTGGTTGTCATGCTCACCTGCACCCTTTCTTGGTTGACCATTGATTACATGTAGTCTCTCCTAATCAGCTTCATTGGGTTCATAAGAAGACATTGGTAATGTACAAAGGCTGGGATAAGAAAACAACTTAAAATTACACTAACATGTATTGAGGCTGGCTCAAAATTGTCATGCATGTATGTTTTACTGGTAACAGAGTTCTTTGTTTTGTTGGGATTTGCAAATTGCGAACACTTGCACACACATTTAGTAGATGAGATGATTAGGGATAGGATAAATTTAGTGGACTACACTACCAAGTAGCTCAGGTACCAACAGGTGTATGTTACATAAGCAGATGGTCAGTAAGTGAGTGCTTGAGCAGTGAACCTGGGTGGTACTCAGCTGCTGTCTGTCCACAGTTGCCATGTGCTTCCACTGCTGATAATGGCTGGTGCATGTGTGTTGCATGCCATCTGCCCTTCTGACTGCTAATACTTGGGATTCATGTGCTTGTCTACAGGGAAATCTCCATTGCTGACCATTTTGTCCATGTCCCTGGCAATTCCTCTTCTTGCCCAATGACAACCCCTCTGCTTGAAATGTGCTGTTAGTGCTGTTCTTGGTGCCCCATGTGAGTGTAGTACTCTCATATTGTGAGGGCCCCAGCCATGTTGACAGACCTGCTAGGTTGGGATTCATTGGTGGCTCTGCAACAGTGCAGGACAGTCCACCTCTTCCACTGGTGCCATCGTGACCTCGAACACTAGCCACAATCCTCCCCTTGATGTCCCCACAGTCAGTCCATGCTGATAGTCCCTATGCCCACACAGGACCCTGAACCTTTTTTGTGCTGAACTAGCAATGAAAGGTGAGATGGCACAGTTTCCCTCTGGTGAGTATGTTGACTTCCTCAGTTGAATGATACAGAGCAGCATAAATGTTAGCCTTTGGGAGCCTTACTCGAGCTGCTGTTTTTAAAGTATTGTTGAAATCTGTCACAGATGATGTTGGTGATGATTGTCCTGTGCCTCACAGTCTCTTTGGTTACTATTCCATTTCTGCCAGTGATTCAATGGGTGAGTTATCTAAGATCATTTTTTACTATCACTACTGGATCTAACAGAGGGTGCTGCACAGTTGAGTTGAGACAAATGCAATATGGCAATATACTGGGCTGTGGGCCAACAACATGCAAAGAAGAGCAGGGCCTGTTGTTTTTGCTGTGCTAATGGTATGTGTTCAAAGATCCTTGGGGTTCAGGTGATAGATTATCCCTGATAAGTATCACTGCCACACTCTATATTGACATTGATGTGCACTGTGGAGATGGGGTAGGGGAAGCATTCTACACTACTGATCCTCTGATGAACCAATGACCATCAGCCTCCACAAGTACAGAGAGTATTTCACTGAAACTGGTGAAATTAGGGTGGGTCCTCTGCATATTATTTGATGTAGCTTTGAGAATATCAGAGAAGGACATAAGCATCAGTAAAAGGAAGCACTTTGTCCTCAACATCATGCCTCTGTCATAATGTATTACTACAGGATAAATGTTACTATTACCCTGGCTCCTACACAGCCAAGCTTCTACTGAGAGTTTGAGGGCATATTCCAAGGCAATTAACTTTATAGAAGAAGGGCTGTGTAGGAGCCTGACTATTACCATGCAAGTTTATGGAACTCGTCATTCAGGAAATTGCTTAGCCACATGCCCCCCTGCACTGAAGTGCAGTGAGCCTTTAGTAGATGTTAATGATTAGTTCCCTTCCCTGTTCATATATACACATTCTTTAACATTCCAACAAAACTCCTGTGAATCAATATGGCACCAAAAATGCAGCTGTGTGCTTGCATATCTGCAGGCTGTGGTAAGATGACTGACTGCGATCCTTTCACAGGGCATGCAGTCACTGGACTCTACATGATGTCCCCCATATACAAGACTCATGCCAGAAATGATAAGCAGCTTGCTCTTTCAGGTGCACCCCCATCTGCTACAGCAAAGTCAAGGGAGGGACTCAACAAGGGAACAACAAGAAGAACAGATTTTAGCAGAGACACTATTCCACCCTGGGCCTATGGATGCATTGGTTTCCACTCCTTATAATGATGGTAAGCCCAGTGTCAAATCAAAATTGGTCACACACTTTTGATCAATTGACAGCTCCCCATGTGCATAAGCCTCCTGGTGTGCAGAGAGATCCAACCTTACAGAGTGACTGCAGCAACAAACTTACAGGTACACCTGCTGTTAAGTATATACCCTCATCCTTACATGCACTGTAGACCGTGAAGCAGAGTTGGGAACCCCCAATTTGCAGGATGTCAAATCTAATGCAAAGTCAAAGGTTTCCAAGCCACATGCAATCCTCGATCACCTAGAAAAATGGTTTTCTTGACTCAAAAAGGACTTCCAGTATCCGAGCTTGACCTTTCCCAAAGATCCCAGCTCTGTTACGGACCCCCATCCTCAGCTCACATTCACCAGTCAACAGCAGTCTTCTAACATGCAGTTTCTCACTCATCAGGATCAGATTGTGATGTTGGCATCTGAAGCTGATATCATTCAGCCCTATGGTGATCAAGAGCTAAAAAAAAGAAGGATCAATATTGTCATCAAGCTGTGGGAGGAACAAGCATATCTGGGTGGCATTATAGCTGAGCAATGGCAACAGAGAAAGGTCAAATGCAGGTATGTTTCCAGCAAAGATCAGCCACATATCATTGAGACAGGTGTTGCATACTATTGTACTGCTCTTGGGTTTGTCTCACAATGTGTTTTCCTGCAGATTCATATTTCCAGTCTCATATCAGTCAGTTTCTCATGCTGTTCATCAACACTCTCATCATCATTGCTGTCATGCACCTGTCAATGGGCATCTCCCAGCAAGGAGCCAACTTTCTCTTATGTGCTCTGCAAGATCTTGTCACGGCTACATGTGCATGCATGCTCAATGCTTTTGGACAAGCTGCAGTTACCTCTAGGCATGTGCAGGACCTTATGGACCCTGATAAATGGCCCAAGGACATTTGAGGTGTGATGTCAGAGCTTGACCTCGACCCTCAGGTTCTCCATTTCACATGCTGTCTGAAGTGCTTTTGCTGCTATGCTCCTATGCTCCTATCTGAAGATCATGACAGTGAATACCCTGACACTTGTACCAATCACAAAACCCTTGGATCTCAGCCTTGTGGTTCCACACTGACTCAATCCAAGCAAGGCCATGGCAAAGGTGTCAAGCCATTTTGACACTTTACATACCAGTCAATGAAGTCATGGCTAGGCCGACTTTTGTCCCAACTGGATCTAGAGAAATACCTAGCTTCTCTACCACTGAAGACTCCCCCACTTAAAGTAAATGATATCTGGGATGTGGAGGTGTTCCATTCCTTTAAAGGCCCAGATGGTCAGCCATTCTTTGCAGGTCCTGACAATGAATTGCAGTTAGCATTCAGTTTGTTTATAGACTGGTTTAACCCCCATGGCTGCAAACATAATGTGAAGACTGTCTCTGTTGGGGCAATCTACATGGTCTGCATGAATCTACCTGTACATCTTTGTTATTGAGTGGAGAACGTTTATCTAGTAGGGATCATTCCAGGCCCATCAGAACTGTCAACCTCCCAAATGAACCACTTTTTGTGTCCTCTAGTCGACAAGCTACTTGAGTTCTGGGATCCTGGTTGTTACTTCTTGTGTACAGTGGCCTATCCAGCAGGTGGCTGGCTTCATGGGCCACTCTGGTCATTCCTTCTGTTCTTTCTGTCATCTGCAGGACTATGACATCACAAATTTTGATGTCAAATCATGGCTGTGTTATTCCTGGGAAGAACATGTCAGGCTGGCAACCATGTGGCGAGATGCACCCACAGTGAAGGAGCAGGAATGACTCTTTAAGGAGAATCTGGTTTGCTGGTCAGAGTTACTCTGCCCTCCCTACTGGGACATCAAGAAGTATGCAATTCTGGATGCAATGCATAATCTCTTCTTAGGTGACCTCAAGTGCCATTTGGTCAATATCTGGAGGATGACTTCAATGGTAGGCAAGACTTCCAAGGGAATGGAGCCACATTCCACCAAAGTGCAAATGTGGGAACTCCAGAACACTGCCACTGCTGTTAAACTCAAATCTGCATCATGACTTCACTGGATTCATCTTGGTTATCTCAGAGCTGTTGCTTGTGAAAACAAGATAGAGGTTGCAGGTGATCCTGCCAAGAAGGATTTGATCTGTGCATTAATTGAATGGGTAAGTTGCTACCTTATTTTTTTGCAGTCAAGTTTGACAGTGCAAAGCAAAAAGAGAACCCATTTAGTTTCATTAAACTACCAAAGCCATCACCAAATCTGGTGTATGATTTGACAAACCCAGATCCAGCAACAATGCCAATTCTTCACAAAGGGATCTTGGAGGAGATTTGGGCTGACATGAACCAGACTACATTACCTTCCTGGATGGCTCGAGCACCATGTAACCTGGGCAGCCCAAATCAGGGTTATATAAAGGCTGATCAGTGGCAGACAGCTTGTGATGTCAACCTCATGATCACACTGATCCAGTTGTGGGGAAGACCTGATTTCAAGAAGAAACACAAGGATTATTTAGAAAATGTTTTGGCCTTGGTTACTGCTGTTTGCTGGGCTACAAAGTGGTCTACATCAGAGCTACACATGAAGGTTGTTCAAGACAACTTCCAGCTATATCTTCATTCTCTTGTGAAGTTATTTCCACGATCTGTCCTCAAACCTAATCACCACCTCTCCCTTCACTTGGTTGAATGCATGTGGCTTTTTGGGCCCACACATGGCTGGTGGGCATTTCCATTTGAATGGTACAATGGAATTTTAGGCAGTGTTCACACTAATGGAAAGGAGGGTGTGTAGCCACTCTTATGCATATGATCTGAACTGACATTCATTGCATTTCAGGTGAGATGGAGCTGTCTGTTTTCATGTCTTTCTGCTGTGGCAGAAATTTGCATGCACTCATTCAGTAGCATGACCTGCTGGGTCGTGTCAGCATACTGTGTGGGAAGTACATTAGCTCAGCCTCCACATTTCAAGGGAGCATCCTGAGTAATATTCCACTACTACAGCCCACAATTACAGTGGATGCTGGAAGAGCCAAGCAACTTGATGACATTTCCTACCAAGGTTTACTCAGGTGCTTCCATCTAGACTCAGTTCCAGTACATTATGGCACTGATTATAATGACATGGCTAACATGATAGTTCTGTCATGGGATGCTCAGTTTGTCAACAAGATCATGGTTAAGGGTACAATGTATACAACCAATTGCAAGGTACATCGTGACTCCCTTATCCAGTTCTATTGCATGCCTGGAGAGGACTGCAAATCCAGGCAGATTGAGGACATCTTCCTTCACACTCGTGCTGGTCCAGATGGAGATCCCCTTACAGAGTACTTCCTAATCATGTGACCTTTTCACCCTCTTTCCCCCACACAAGCAAAACATGACCCCTACTTGAAGTTCCCTCTCTTGGACATTCATCTTTGTCATGAGGAGCTTCTTCCAGAGCTCATCATCAGAGCAACCAATCTGATCAGCCATGTTGCATGCTGTCTGTACAAAGGAAACTTGCCTGAAGGAAACATACAAGTAGTTCTGTCACTCAGCAGGGTAAGTTCACATTCAATGGACTGGACTTGTACATTTTCTGCTTACAATGACAAAGGAATGAGTACTGAATATTGAATCATGAATACCTTCCACCTACTGCTTTGATCATTAATGTTAATCTGCTCCCCCACTTATATCTTGTGCTTTCTGCTGCCTGTCTTTGCAGGTGTGCTGGGAGAGTGGTGGTCACATAGAATATGGTTGCTCAGCACTCAGTGATTAGTGCTGCCTTGTTCTATTAGCTCTCAGTCTGGCTGGTAATTACATGAGAAGTATTTGCATATGTTTATACCCAAGCTACAGAATTATCTTCTATACTATGAAGGTGTGCAAGTCAGTTTACATAAGCAAGCAAGCATTCCAATCCATCGCAATTCAAGTTGTATCACATCTGTCCAGCTAGCAATGTTATGTTCATCTCGTTTTCATCAAGCTGTCCCAATGAGTTCAAATCACATTCAAGTCAACTTTGGAATGAAGGAATGAAGGATGTCCTTCCATGATTTGTCAAAGGTATGTCTTTGTGTTTGTCTTGCCTTTGTCTCTTTGGGCACAAGGCTGTCACAAATCGACTTTGAGCAGGGATGTAGATCTATTGGAAGTTTCACCTGCTATTTATGCTACTTTCTGAGCATGTCCATTTCACATCACTCTCATGGACCAACATGAATCGGTGAGCATAACAAATATTCCATTTCAGCTATTATGGTGATTTAGCTTATTCTGCACTGGACTAGACACCAGCTGATGAAGAGCCTTCAGTTGGGCCCAAGGTGCATGGAGGGCATTGGGGATCACCCAGATTTGAAAGCTGAACCCACCACTCAGACTGTGGGGTACAGCAGGTTCTGGAGCCATGAGGAAAGAGTTCTGACTCCATTTCAAGCATGCCTATGCACCCCCACCTCCCAGACCTCGTCAGGTAGGGTATCTTGTGTGGAGTGCCTTTGGTGGGTTCACTGTGGGCATTGTAATGCCTGCTTGCTTTGTGTACACAGCAACTTGAGTTCTGTGACTGTATGACTATGCATTCGTGCTGGTGGCTTGTTCTGTAGCATAGAACACTTTGCATGCAGAGCAGGTGGTTCAGTGTATGTCCCTGGGGGATCAGGTATGTTGGCAATCATCTTGCTGTTCATCCCAGTGCACTGATTCTCCTCAGAAGGTATCAGTGGCCTGTCTTGCATAGAATGTCTGCTGGCCCATCGGGTAGGGTTACCTGCAGGGTTGAGAACCTCAGAGCTTGACTTCAGTAAGTCTCGGCTCTCCTTGACTTCATCACCTGCATGCCAGCTGCCCCCATTGGATGCTTGGAGCTCCTTCACATGTTTGCTGTACTGTGCTTGACCTGTACTCCCCACCTCAAACATGGGTAGGACATCCACTATGTGCTGCATGTCTACAACCTTGTCCTTGGGCTTCCTGTGCCCAGTCCAGGTCTCAGCATGTTTGCTTGTAGCAAATGGTAGGTCCCCTGGAGTTTCGAGAGTCTCAGAGCTCACCTCAGGTAAGTCTCAGCGCTCTGCAGTGTTGTCGTCTGTGCATTGACTCCTCTCGTCAGGCACTTCAAGCATGCACACATGTTCATTGGGCCAGTTTGCATCTGTGACCCCAACCTTGGCTACTGGTTGGTTATCATCTGCCTGCTGCACATCTATGATCTCCACCTTGGGTCTCAGGTACCCAGCTGGAATCTCAGTATGGTCTCCTTCACACTTGTTCAAGTTTGCTGTGCAGCTTCCTGCCACCTGACTCTGTACATCTACGATTGTAGCCTCTGGTGCCATGGGCCCATAGGCAATCTCAGTACATTTGTGTAGGACCACTGTAGGCTGCTTGGCAGCTACATTGTTTGCTGGAATGCTCGTGCTAGCAACTCTGGTATGATTGCATTCATCCAGCTGTTTTGAGTTGACAGTCCCAACTTCAACCACTGGGAGGTAAAGTTCTATCTGCTGCACATCTATGACCTCAGTTGCAGGCATTAGGTACCTAGATTTGGTCTCAGCACAGTCATTTGGGCTGTCCAGGGAGTCAGCTTCTTCGCTAGGTGGATTTGATGGTTTGTCATGGCTGTTGTGGGTGCTCTGAGTGGTTTCACCAGCCATGCTCTGCTCGGGCTGTGAGTCACTCTGTCGCATAGCTTCCTCAGCTGCTACCCAGCTTTCAGGTCTTGGAATCGAACTGAAGTGCTTTTCGAGATAATCCCACTTTTTGAGTGGTGATTTCAGGTGTAACATACAGCCAAAAATGGTATCTGGAATACCGCTAATGATGGTGTAGTTTACCATCATGTTTCACTGTGTCCATGACTGGTCCACAGCTTTCCATGCTGCAACCTCATCTTGTTCATTGTTGGTCTGAGGTGTCCAACCCTCACCTTGACCATACTGCTGTGCTGGATGTATAGGTCATGTTTCAGACCCAACTAGGAACCCCATCAAGCTGTCATCTATAATGGCACATAGGACCAAGCTTCCATAAGCTGTCCAATTGTGCCCATCATGTGCGAGCTCAGGTAGGTAGTCCATTGGTCGTATCCAATAGCTTTTGAGTAAGGACAGTAGTAGTTTGTTGAGTAGTCACTTGGTTCGAGTTGACTGCGAGTCTCCTACAATAAAATTTCCTTCCATGCTATGCAGGGCTCATAACCTGTAGAAAAGGGCTGTAGGCAGCCTCAGTAGTGACTCAACTACTAAATTATATTAGTGTACCTGTAGGCAGCTACAGGTCATCAGTAAGTAAGTACTGGTAAAGAATGTGTAGAGATACCCTCAGTAGTGACTCAACTACTGAGGAATCAGTACCAAAATGTACTACTAAGTGCGCTCTAAGCGCTTATGTAAGCAAGTGAAAACTCGCACCAAATATACATCACACAGAGGTCATTCAATCTCCAACATGGGAGGCTATGGTGAGGCAGTTGTGGTGACCAATCTAGTGAGAAGGTCAGGGAATCCTTCAGTAACCCAGGCACAACTCCCAGTGTTGGGATGAGAATCCACACTCTAGACAGGGTAGGAATGGTCGGGTAGCCTAGTGGTAAGGCACCCCAGTACTAGTGGGAGGACCCAGGTTCGATCCCTGGTCTGGCCAGTATTTTCAGTCATTACCCAGATATCTCAACTCGAATACTCTTCTCATTAGCTCAAAGCCAGTGAGCCTCTGCAGTCAACAAATCTTCTGGTCCACTAAGTTATACTATG
Organism: Pisolithus marmoratus; assembly: GCA_024613145.1. Lineage (NCBI taxonomy): Eukaryota > Fungi > Basidiomycota > Agaricomycetes > Boletales > Pisolithaceae > Pisolithus > Pisolithus marmoratus. The sequence continues at coordinate 289,635 of JANFAE010000090.1, forward strand.
ACAAAGTTGCAAAAAGTGGTTGTAAATGAGGTTTCTGCTGGGCATGACAGCCATGGTTTATGGATAACTTTGCTTGCTTGTTTATGTCATTTTCTCAACTCCTTTGTTCTCTCTAGGACATACAAGTTCTGTAGGTATCAACCAAAGAATATGATTATCATCCTAACAACCAGTAACCAAGCAGTCATCATCTTTGAGCCTCAAGCAACCACACTTACAGTGAGCAACAAAAACGTTGCAATGTTTGCAACATTTTGATTGTGTGTAAGATAGCTTGGAAATGGTTGTGGCTGTGCTAATGCCATAGGGAGGACAATTGTAGCCCTTGGTCCCAGCTTTCTATTGGTGGTCTTTCCAAGCTCAGGAGTGAAGTGGCTGTGATGGTATGGGCCAATTACTAAGGCCTATGCATTGCAACGTTTTTGTTGCTGACATCATGGTGGATGCAATCTACAGTGTGGAGTATGTATTCATGGCAGGAATGCCAGCTATTGCTTACATAATATATCACATGATCAATCCAATGATTTGTCAGCATGCAAACAAAGCCAAACATTGAACTTGCATCATTTATCCTCTATCCTGTACCACAACTCCAAAAACTGCCTATCTGGCTCATCAGGGTTACTCTGTCAGGGAAATGTCAGCAAAATCTGGTCCTCACAGCACTACCATGAGTAGGGTGTATGACCAGCACCATTTGTTCCTTTAAAACCTGCAAAAAGTCACCCCTGTGCTGTTTCCCCCACTGATGCCTGAGGGGTCCTGATGCTAATCCATACTGGGAAAGCTGGAAATTCCATGGAGGTCAGTCTGGCACTTCAGGACATGAAGAGTGAACTAATATGCTCCCAACTAATGTATTTCTGCCAAAGAGAAGGTGGTACCAAGGTTGGGTTGAGCCATAGCCTCCTTTGCTCACTAGGTGGTCATCAAGGGTCAGCAAGAATATGGCCTGTACTGAACTGTGGATGCCTGGGAAAGGAACATTTGGTCATTAGTGACCAATGGAAACACTGAGGGACACATTGCAGCAAGGAATCTGCACCCTGGAAGCCCAGTAGGCTATCCCACTGATGACCACCCAGTGTGCAAAGGAGGCTATGGCTCAACCCAACCTTGGTACCACCTTCTCTTTGGCAGAAATACATTAGTTGGGAGCATATTAGTTCACTCTTCATGTCCTGAAGTGCCAGACTGACCTCCATGGAATTTCCAGCTTTCCCAGTATGGATTAGCATCAGGACCCCTCAGGCATCAGTGGGGGAAACAGCACAGGGGTGACTTTTTGCAGGTTTTAAAGGAACAAATGGTGCTGGTCATACACCCTACTCATGGTAGTGCTGTGAGGACCAGATTTTGCTGACATTTCCCTGACAGAGTAACCCTGATGAGCCAGATAGGCAGTTTTTGGAGTTGTGGTACAGGATAGAGGATAAATGATGCAAGTTCAATGTTTGGCTTTGTTTGCATGCTGACAAATCATTGGATTGATCATGTGATATATTATGTAAGCAATAGCTGGCATTCCTGCCATGAATACATACTCCACACTGTAGATTGCATCCACCATGATGTCAGCAACAAAAACGTTGCAATGCATAGGCCTTAGTAATTGGCCCATACCATCACAGCCACTTCACTCCTGAGCTTGGAAAGACCACCAATAGAAAGCTGGGACCAAGGGCTACAATTGTCCTCCCTATGGCATTAGCACAGCCACAACCATTTCCAAGCTATCTTACACACAATCAAAATGTTGCAAACATTGCAACGTTTTTGTTGCTCACTGTAAGTGTGGTTGCTTGAGGCTCAAAGATGATGACTGCTTGGTTACTGGTTGTTAGGATGATAATCATATTCTTTGGTTGATACCTACAGAACTTGTATGTCCTAGAGAGAACAAAGGAGTTGAGAAAATGACATAAACAAGCAAGCAAAGTTATCCATAAACCATGGCTGTCATGCCCAGCAGAAACCTCATTTACAACCACTTTTTGCAACTTTGTCATAGTATAACTTAGTGGACCAGAAGATTTGTTGACTGCAGAGGCTCACTGGCTTTGAGCTAATGAGAAGAGTATTCGAGTTGAGATATCTGGGTAATGACTGAAAATACTGGCCAGACCAGGGATCGAACCTGGGTCCTCCCACTAGTACTGGGGTGCCTTACCACTAGGCTACCCGACCATTCCTACCCTGTCTAGAGTGTGGATTCTCATCCCAACACTGGGAGTTGTGCCTGGGTTACTGAAGGATTCCCTGACCTTCTCACTAGATTGGTCACCACAACTGCCTCACCATAGCCTCCCATGTTGGAGATTGAATGACCTCTGTGTGATGTATATTTGGTGCGAGTTTTCACTTGCTTACATAAGCGCTTAGAGCGCACTTAGTAGTACATTTTGGTACTGATTCCTCAGTAGTTGAGTCACTACTGAGGGTATCTCTACACATTCTTTACCAGTACTTACTTACTGATGACCTGTAGCTGCCTACAGGTACACTAATATAATTTAGTAGTTGAGTCACTACTGAGGCTGCCTACAGCCCTTTTCTACAGGTTATGAGCCCTGCATAGCATGGAAGGAAATTTTATTGTAGGAGACTCGCAGTCAACTCGAACCAAGTGACTACTCAACAAACTACTACTGTCCTTACTCAAAAGCTATTGGATACGACCAATGGACTACCTACCTGAGCTCGCACATGATGGGCACAATTGGACAGCTTATGGAAGCTTGGTCCTATGTGCCATTATAGATGACAGCTTGATGGGGTTCCTAGTTGGGTCTGAAACATGACCTATACATCCAGCACAGCAGTATGGTCAAGGTGAGGGTTGGACACCTCAGACCAACAATGAACAAGATGAGGTTGCAGCATGGAAAGCTGTGGACCAGTCATGGACACAGTGAAACATGATGGTAAACTACACCATCATTAGCGGTATTCCAGATACCATTTTTGGCTGTATGTTACACCTGAAATCACCACTCAAAAAGTGGGATTATCTCGAAAAGCACTTCAGTTCGATTCCAAGACCTGAAAGCTGGGTAGCAGCTGAGGAAGCTATGCGACAGAGTGACTCACAGCCCGAGCAGAGCATGGCTGGTGAAACCACTCAGAGCACCCACAACAGCCATGACAAACCATCAAATCCACCTAGCGAAGAAGCTGACTCCCTGGACAGCCCAAATGACTGTGCTGAGACCAAATCTAGGTACCTAATGCCTGCAACTGAGGTCATAGATGTGCAGCAGATAGAACTTTACCTCCCAGTGGTTGAAGTTGGGACTGTCAACTCAAAACAGCTGGATGAATGCAATCATACCAGAGTTGCTAGCACGAGCATTCCAGCAAACAATGTAGCTGCCAAGCAGCCTACAGTGGTCCTACACAAATGTACTGAGATTGCCTATGGGCCCATGGCACCAGAGGCTACAATCGTAGATGTACAGAGTCAGGTGGCAGGAAGCTGCACAGCAAACTTGAACAAGTGTGAAGGAGACCATACTGAGATTCCAGCTGGGTACCTGAGACCCAAGGTGGAGATCATAGATGTGCAGCAGGCAGATGATAACCAACCAGTAGCCAAGGTTGGGGTCACAGATGCAAACTGGCCCAATGAACATGTGTGCATGCTTGAAGTGCCTGACGAGAGGAGTCAATGCACAGACGACAACACTGCAGAGCGCTGAGACTTACCTGAGGTGAGCTCTGAGACTCTCGAAACTCCAGGGGACCTACCATTTGCTACAAGCAAACATGCTGAGACCTGGACTGGGCACAGGAAGCCCAAGGACAAGGTTGTAGACATGCAGCACATAGTGGATGTCCTACCCATGTTTGAGGTGGGGAGTACAGGTCAAGCACAGTACAGCAAACATGTGAAGGAGCTCCAAGCATCCAATGGGGGCAGCTGGCATGCAGGTGATGAAGTCAAGGAGAGCCGAGACTTACTGAAGTCAAGCTCTGAGGTTCTCAACCCTGCAGGTAACCCTACCCGATGGGCCAGCAGACATTCTATGCAAGACAGGCCACTGATACCTTCTGAGGAGAATCAGTGCACTGGGATGAACAGCAAGATGATTGCCAACATACCTGATCCCCCAGGGACATACACTGAACCACCTGCTCTGCATGCAAAGTGTTCTATGCTACAGAACAAGCCACCAGCACGAATGCATAGTCATACAGTCACAGAACTCAAGTTGCTGTGTACACAAAGCAAGCAGGCATTACAATGCCCACAGTGAACCCACCAAAGGCACTCCACACAAGATACCCTACCTGACGAGGTCTGGGAGGTGGGGGTGCATAGGCATGCTTGAAATGGAGTCAGAACTCTTTCCTCATGGCTCCAGAACCTGCTGTACCCCACAGTCTGAGTGGTGGGTTCAGCTTTCAAATCTGGGTGATCCCCAATGCCCTCCATGCACCTTGGGCCCAACTGAAGGCTCTTCATCAGCTGGTGTCTAGTCCAGTGCAGAATAAGCTAAATCACCATAATAGCTGAAATGGAATATTTGTTATGCTCACCGATTCATGTTGGTCCATGAGAGTGATGTGAAATGGACATGCTCAGAAAGTAGCATAAATAGCAGGTGAAACTTCCAATAGATCTACATCCCTGCTCAAAGTCGATTTGTGACAGCCTTGTGCCCAAAGAGACAAAGGCAAGACAAACACAAAGACATACCTTTGACAAATCATGGAAGGACATCCTTCATTCCTTCATTCCAAAGTTGACTTGAATGTGATTTGAACTCATTGGGACAGCTTGATGAAAACGAGATGAACATAACATTGCTAGCTGGACAGATGTGATACAACTTGAATTGCGATGGATTGGAATGCTTGCTTGCTTATGTAAACTGACTTGCACACCTTCATAGTATAGAAGATAATTCTGTAGCTTGGGTATAAACATATGCAAATACTTCTCATGTAATTACCAGCCAGACTGAGAGCTAATAGAACAAGGCAGCACTAATCACTGAGTGCTGAGCAACCATATTCTATGTGACCACCACTCTCCCAGCACACCTGCAAAGACAGGCAGCAGAAAGCACAAGATATAAGTGGGGGAGCAGATTAACATTAATGATCAAAGCAGTAGGTGGAAGGTATTCATGATTCAATATTCAGTACTCATTCCTTTGTCATTGTAAGCAGAAAATGTACAAGTCCAGTCCATTGAATGTGAACTTACCCTGCTGAGTGACAGAACTACTTGTATGTTTCCTTCAGGCAAGTTTCCTTTGTACAGACAGCATGCAACATGGCTGATCAGATTGGTTGCTCTGATGATGAGCTCTGGAAGAAGCTCCTCATGACAAGATGAATGTCCAAGAGAGGGAACTTCAAGTAGGGGTCATGTTTTGCTTGTGTGGGGGAAAGAGGGTGAAAAGGTCACATGATTAGGAAGTACTCTGTAAGGGGATCTCCATCTGGACCAGCACGAGTGTGAAGGAAGATGTCCTCAATCTGCCTGGATTTGCAGTCCTCTCCAGGCATGCAATAGAACTGGATAAGGGAGTCACGATGTACCTTGCAATTGGTTGTATACATTGTACCCTTAACCATGATCTTGTTGACAAACTGAGCATCCCATGACAGAACTATCATGTTAGCCATGTCATTATAATCAGTGCCATAATGTACTGGAACTGAGTCTAGATGGAAGCACCTGAGTAAACCTTGGTAGGAAATGTCATCAAGTTGCTTGGCTCTTCCAGCATCCACTGTAATTGTGGGCTGTAGTAGTGGAATATTACTCAGGATGCTCCCTTGAAATGTGGAGGCTGAGCTAATGTACTTCCCACACAGTATGCTGACACGACCCAGCAGGTCATGCTACTGAATGAGTGCATGCAAATTTCTGCCACAGCAGAAAGACATGAAAACAGACAGCTCCATCTCACCTGAAATGCAATGAATGTCAGTTCAGATCATATGCATAAGAGTGGCTACACACCCTCCTTTCCATTAGTGTGAACACTGCCTAAAATTCCATTGTACCATTCAAATGGAAATGCCCACCAGCCATGTGTGGGCCCAAAAAGCCACATGCATTCAACCAAGTGAAGGGAGAGGTGGTGATTAGGTTTGAGGACAGATCGTGGAAATAACTTCACAAGAGAATGAAGATATAGCTGGAAGTTGTCTTGAACAACCTTCATGTGTAGCTCTGATGTAGACCACTTTGTAGCCCAGCAAACAGCAGTAACCAAGGCCAAAACATTTTCTAAATAATCCTTGTGTTTCTTCTTGAAATCAGGTCTTCCCCACAACTGGATCAGTGTGATCATGAGGTTGACATCACAAGCTGTCTGCCACTGATCAGCCTTTATATAACCCTGATTTGGGCTGCCCAGGTTACATGGTGCTCGAGCCATCCAGGAAGGTAATGTAGTCTGGTTCATGTCAGCCCAAATCTCCTCCAAGATCCCTTTGTGAAGAATTGGCATTGTTGCTGGATCTGGGTTTGTCAAATCATACACCAGATTTGGTGATGGCTTTGGTAGTTTAATGAAACTAAATGGGTTCTCTTTTTGCTTTGCACTGTCAAACTTGACTGCAAAAAAATAAGGTAGCAACTTACCCATTCAATTAATGCACAGATCAAATCCTTCTTGGCAGGATCACCTGCAACCTCTATCTTGTTTTCACAAGCAACAGCTCTGAGATAACCAAGATGAATCCAGTGAAGTCATGATGCAGATTTGAGTTTAACAGCAGTGGCAGTGTTCTGGAGTTCCCACATTTGCACTTTGGTGGAATGTGGCTCCATTCCCTTGGAAGTCTTGCCTACCATTGAAGTCATCCTCCAGATATTGACCAAATGGCACTTGAGGTCACCTAAGAAGAGATTATGCATTGCATCCAGAATTGCATACTCTTGATGTCCCAGTAGGGAGGGCAGAGTAACTCTGACCAGCAAACCAGATTCTCCTTAAAGAGTCATTCCTGCTCCTTCACTGTGGGTGCATCTCGCCACATGGTTGCCAGCCTGACATGTTCTTCCCAGGAATAACACAGCCATGATTTGACATCAAATTTGTGATGTCATAGTCCTGCAGATGACAGAAAGAACAGAAGGAATGACCAGAGTGGCCCATGAAGCCAGCCACCTGCTGGATAGGCCACTGTACACAAGAAGTAACAACCAGGATCCCAGAACTCAAGTAGCTTGTCGACTAGAGGACACAAAAAGTGGTTCATTTGGGAGGTTGACAGTTCTGATGGGCCTGGAATGATCCCTACTAGATAAACGTTCTCCACTCAATAACAAAGATGTACAGGTAGATTCATGCAGACCATGTAGATTGCCCCAACAGAGACAGTCTTCACATTATGTTTGCAGCCATGGGGGTTAAACCAGTCTATAAACAAACTGAATGCTAACTGCAATTCATTGTCAGGACCTGCAAAGAATGGCTGACCATCTGGGCCTTTAAAGGAATGGAACACCTCCACATCCCAGATATCATTTACTTTAAGTGGGGGAGTCTTCAGTGGTAGAGAAGCTAGGTATTTCTCTAGATCCAGTTGGGACAAAAGTCGGCCTAGCCATGACTTCATTGACTGGTATGTAAAGTGTCAAAATGGCTTGACACCTTTGCCATGGCCTTGCTTGGATTGAGTCAGTGTGGAACCACAAGGCTGAGATCCAAGGGTTTTGATTGGTACAAGTGTCAGGGTATTCACTGTCTGATCTTCAGATAGGAGCATAGGAGCATAGCAGCAAAAGCACTTCAGACAGCATGTGAAATGGAGAACCTGAGGGTCGAGGTCAAGCTCTGACATCACACCTCAATGTCCTTGGGCCATTTATCAGGGTCCATAAGGTCCTGCACATGCCTAGAGGTAACTGCAGCTTGTCCAAAAGCATTGAGCATGCATGCACATGTAGCCGTGACAAGATCTTGCAGAGCACATAAGAGAAAGTTGGCTCCTTGCTGGGAGATGCCCATTGACAGGTGCATGACAGCAATGATGATGAGAGTGTTGATGAACAGCATGAGAAACTGACTGATATGAGACTGGAAATATACTGCAGGAAAACACATTGTGAGACAAACCCAAGAGCAGTACAATAGTATGCAACACCTGTCTCAATGATATGGCTGATCTTTGCTGGAAACATACCTGCATTTGACCTTTCTCTGTTGCCATTGCTCAGCTATAATGCCACCCAGATATGCTTGTTCCTCCCACAGCTTGATGACATATTGATCCTTCTTTTTTTAGCTCTTGATCACCATAGGGCTGAATGATATCAGCTTCAGATGCCAACATCACAATCTGATCCTGATGAGTGAGAAACTGCATGTTAGAAGACTGCTGTTGACTGGTGAATGTGAGCTGAGGATGGGGTCCGTAACAGAGCTGGGATCTTTGGGAAAGGTCAAGCTCGGATACTGGAAGTCCTTTTTGAGTCAAGAAAACCATTTTTCTAGGTGATCGAGGATTGCATGTGGCTTGGAAACCTTTGACTTTGCATTAGATTTGACATCCTGCAAATTGGGGGTTCCCACTCTGCTTCACGGTCTACAGTGCATGTAAGGATGAGGGTATATACTTAACAGCAGGTGTACCTGTAAGTTTGTTGCTGCAGTCACTCTGTAAGGTTGGATCTCTCTGCACACCAGGAGGCTTATGCACATGGGGAGCTGTCAATTGATCAAAAGTGTGTGACCAATTTTGATTTGACACTGGGCTTACCATCATTATAAGGAGTGGAAACCAATGCATCCATAGGCCCAGGGTGGAATAGTGTCTCTGCTAAAATCTGTTCTTCTTGTTGTTCCCTTGTTGAGTCCCTCCCTTGACTTGCTGTAGCAGATGGGGGTGCACCTGAAAGAGCAAGCTGCTTATCATTTCTGGCATGAGTCTTGTATATGGGGGACATCATGTAGAGTCCAGTGACTGCATGCCCTGTGAAAGGATCGCAGTCAGTCATCTTACCACAGCCTGCAGATATGCAAGCACACAGCTGCATTTTTGGTGCCATATTGATTCACAGGAGTTTTGTTGGAATGTTAAAGAATGTGTATATATGAACAGGGAAGGGAACTAATCATTAACATCTACTAAAGGCTCACTGCACTTCAGTGCAGGGGGGCATGTGGCTAAGCAATTTCCTGAATGACGAGTTCCATAAACTTGCATGGTAATAGTCAGGCTCCTACACAGCCCTTCTTCTATAAAGTTAATTGCCTTGGAATATGCCCTCAACTCTCAGTAGAAGCTTGGCTGTGTAGGAGCCAGGGTAATAGTAACATTTATCCTGTAGTAATACATTATGACAGAGGCATGATGTTGAGGACAAAGTGCTTCCTTTTACT